>LR812527.1:48276244-48311244 GCA_903798195.1 Danio kyathit | reverse complement strand
AAGGTTTTTAATTGCTAGCAAAGGGTCACTTTTTAGAAGCAGCAAGAAAAAGTAAAAACGGAAAAAAATAGTGAGCAAACGCAATGTTCTTATTTGATTCTGAACGCAGAGCATGACTGAACCGCGGGCATCAGAAAGGAGACAGTTTGATGCAGTGTGACAGAGATCAGACTGTGTTTAACGATTTCCTCTCTTCACTTGCGGATCTCATTGTGTTTGGTCCGTCACGCACTTGTACCATTAATAGCGGAGCCGGGTGCATCTTTACACTGATTGTGTTTGCTCTGTGCTGGTCTGTTCCTTTTTCATAGAGAGCCACAGGGACAAGGACAGACTCGGTGGTTTTGTGTGAAGCAAAGTTTAGATAAAGGAATCTTTGATATTCATGTGCTTATATTTTGCTTTTCAAAATTATGGATCTATAGTGAATAATCAAGTCCTGTAGTGTTTTGTAGATCTATGGCTTTGTTTTGGTTTAATGGTGAAAGGCGCAATTCTAAGAGCTCTTTCACACCAAGGACGACAACCATAAAAATAGATGGAATAAAAATTATTTTTAATGTAGGAGTAGCACACTACACATTTTATAAGCATTATATATGAACATTAAATTGTCTTCTTCTGCTTTAAATGTTTTAAAATGGCTTTAAAGGAACACATTTTTTTTAATAGGCTCATTTTACAACTCTGTTAACAATTTTCTGTAGAATCTTACTCGCAGCAGTTCGCTGGTAACATACTGTAAATCAATTCTAGTAAAAAAATACTGCATTTACATTTAAAGCACCATTTTTCTTGCTGTATATGTATTTACATAATTGCATCTATATCTTTATTGTATATTATATAGTCATTTTCACAATGCAACTTTAAAATACAGTAACATACTGCATAACTGTCCTACAGTAAAATACAGTTAGTTTTACAGTTGAATACTGTGTAATTTACAAAAATCATTAACCGTGTAGAATTAAACAGTTGAGTTTTACCTTTTTTCAATCCATTCAGCCAATGTCCAGGTCTGGCAGGCACACTTTTAGCTTAGCTTAGCATAAATCATTGAATCAGATTAGACCATTAGCATCTCGCTCAAACTAACAAAGAGTTTTGATCATTTTCCTATTTAAAGCTTGACTTTTCTGCTGATATAACACAGCACAGCTGGCACACGCTCCTTGTGCAGGGGATTTATGTAGGTGCTTTGTAACATCCTTGCGCCTGCTTCAGCCGTGGTATGGCAGCAAATCCCCTTTATTTATAAGCAGTAATGAGAGAATTATTCCTATACATATCGGCTTAGAGCACAGATGCCGAAACTAGGGCCCGTGGACCAAAGTTGGCACATGGTAACCTCTAATTTTGCCCACTATCCCAAATGTATCAATTAAATATTATATATGGTTTTATTAGGAATTAATTATAAAGTGAAATATATATATATATATATATATATATATATATATATATATATATATATATATATATATATACACGATTAAAGCATTTTTTTTTCAATTCATTTTTAAATATTAATAAATTAGGAGATTATCATGGCTTTATTGTAATACAGTTTGGTATATTTACCTTTGGTCCACCAGCCTCAATCAAGTCTGTTTTTTGGCCCTTCATAAGAAAAAGTTTGTGCACACCTGGACTAGAGAATAGTTTTTCGTTTTCTGTCAGCCTCAACACACAATGTTATTACAGAATAACTTATTTAAGTTTTTTGGTCATTTTTGAGCAAGATGCTAATAGTCTAATCCGAATCAATGATATATGCTCAGCTAAAAGTGCTCCTGCCAGACCCTAAGACCCCATTGGCTGAATGGATTCAAAAATAGTAAAACTCAACTGTTTTACCTCCTAGGGGAGTTGTGAAATGAGTCTATTTCCGAAAGAAGTTAAAGTGAATTGTTCTTTTAACTCCACTTTGAGATCGGATTTTTTATTCCACCTGTAGCCAGTTATGTTGTACTTTTTAAACATTATTCTAGTTTTCATGGTTGTAAGTTTGACCTTCAATTCAGCTTCATTTTTATTTGATATTTTATGCAAATTAGCAATGTGCAGATCGATACTTAAATATCAATATCTTCGATACCAGCTTTGTATGTTCTAGGATCGATTATCTTATCAAAATATCGATATTTCAGTAATTTGGAGCAAATATGTAGTTTATTGGAAATAGAAATACAGCGGAAAGTAACCACAATTACCCAATTACCACCTTAGTCGGCATTATACTTATACTAAGATATGGCACTGTACAACTGCAGAGCATGCTAGCAAGCCACTCAGTCCGCAGGCACATGTTGTTTAGTCACGCTGTCATTGGGTATGGGTGACCGCAAGCGAAGTTATGTGTGGAGCTACTTCACTTCTAGAAACTCAAACAATGCCATTTGTGACACGTGTAACAAAACAGTGAGGTACTGTGGTAATACCACAAACCTAATCAAACATCTACATATAAATCACAAGACAGAATATGACAACGTCATGTCTAAGTGGTCAGAAAAGGAGGAAAAGAGAGGCACAGATGCTGCTAGGGCGAGACAGACATCGCTTTCAGAGTCCTTAAGTGCAGCAGGCAGGCACAATCTAGGTACAGAGGGAGAAAATGTGACGATGTTGCTGTATTTTGGGGGCTTGGGTTTTTTTGACAATGATAAAACAACAGCAGTTCCCTGTGTTTTAATGTTTTAGAACTTCGGTTATGAAATGAGTAATGAAATAATCAAATGACCAACATTTTTGCAATAGTTCAGCTTGAAGTAAAATGTGTACACTACTTGTTACTTTAATTTCCCAAACAGTCATTTTTGGGCAAAATATTGGTATCGGATCGGTACTTGCCGATACTCGCCTTCATTTTACTTGGTATCTGATCGGATAGGAAACCAGTGGTAATGCACATCACTAATGCAAATCTGACAACTGCTTCTTCTTTTTGATTACAAACACTCTAGAATTGGCATTGAAAGTTTATTATTGAAAGTTTATGACTCTGACATAGTTGAAAACTGCACAAATAATTAAAATGAAATGACAAGTGATAGGTTTTAAACTCAGTTTAAAGTAGACAAGCTGAAATAGTATTTTCTCTAAAATGCACTTCAGTGTAGCTTCAAATTATTTTAAATGAATCATAAAACCATACTGCAGTTTCGTTGAGTTTCCTTGATTATTTTTATTTTAGTGTAGTCTTTGTTTTATGCATCATTGGCAGTTGTTTTTTAAGAATTTGATGGTAGGTTGATTGATGTTAAATATGCAAATACATTTACAAGCTCTCTGTATGTTAATATTGCATGCGTCAGTGCCTTGTCTGAAAAAAACTGTATGTGCACTTCACATACGGATAGCTTCGGATGCTAATAAGATCAGGTAGAAAGGAGAGGATTAGGGAGGAGTTGAAAAGGAAAGTGAGAAGCAAAGCATTTAATTGACAGCGTCAGGAAACTGAGTGATAGATTGCCTGATTACTGCCCTGGCAAGGCTGGTCTCACAGATGGTACATTAACAGCTGCCCTGTGCCCAAACTCCATCCCTTCCCTTCAATCCTCCAATCTGCATTCATCCTCTCTCATCACCCCTACCTGTCAGATTCTGTCTTGCCGCAGTCTTTACATCCTTCTGATTTAGTCTAATGAAGATTTCAGAGAAATGTAGTATATTGGTAGAAGATTTTCCTTTGCCTTTAGGTCAGGGGTGCCCAAACTTTTTCTTATAAAGGGCCAAAAACAAACTTGATTGAGATTAGTGGGTTGAAGGATGATTATAATCTAATTTATAATCGCTGATGTCTTCTGCATAGTCCTCTGTCCGTTAAGTAACAGTATTTACATAAAAAAAAATCTGATTAATTTACAACATTTAATTGAAACATTTAATTTCAGTTTGCTTTCTTTTTTTTAGTAGCTCAGCAATAAAACAAACAGAAAAGGCTCCGCAGAATTAGTAATGATGATCTGTTAAAGGCATTCTCCTCATTATTCTCCCTCTTCTCTTAGATGGGATGGTGGGCCATATCAAAAGTTACAATGAGCCTTTACTTTAGGCATCTTTGCTTTAAAGGATAGTTCTCCCAAAAAAAATAAATATATTATTTACTCGCCCAGCGAATTGCTGGAACTCAGGGCTTCCATCTTATACTGTATATTGCAATCTTAATTTTGATTGAAGTATCCGTTTTAGAATTCTTGCTTTAGTCAGTTGGAGTCTGTTCAGACAGTACATAAGAATGCAATATTAGGGTAATATAGATATTCATTCATTCATTCATTCATTTTCCTTCGGCTTAGTCCTTTTATTTATCATGGGGTCGCCACAGCGAAATGAACCGCCAACTTATCCAGCATATGTTTTACACAGTGAAGGCCCTTTCAGCTGCAAACCAGTACTGGGAAACACCCATACACTCTCACATGCACACACATACACTACGGCCAATTTAGTTTATCCAATTCACCTACAGTATAGCGCATGTCTGTGGACTGTGTGGGAAACCTTCACACAGAAATGCCAACTGACCCAGCTGGGACTCGAACCAGCAACCTTCTTGCTGTGAGACGACAGTGCTAACCACTGAGCCACCATGTCGCATTTAATATAAATATTCATTCATTTTCTTGTCGGCTTAGTCCTTTTATTTATCATGGGGTCGCCACAGCGGAATGAACCGCCAACTTATCCAGCACATTATTTTTTCCCCGCGGATGCCCTTCCAGCCGCAACCCATTTCTGGGAAACATCCACACACTCATTCACACTCATACACTATGGACAATTTAGCCTACCCAATTCACCTGTACCACATGTCTTTGGACTTGGGAAACCAGAGCACCCGGAGGAAACCCACGCGAACGCAGGGAAAACATGCAAACTCCACACAGAAACGCCAACTGAGGTTCGAACCTACGACCCAGCGACGTTCTTGCTGTGAGGCGACAGCACTACCTACTGCGGCATTGCGTCGCCAAAATAAATATAAATAGTATTTTCATTTATTTTATTGTAGATATTAAATTGTTCCATAAAGAAACATCCGTACATTACATGGTGTTGCTAGCTGAGTTTTCATCCTAACATGATGCACATTTTTTAAAGTTCACAAAAATGAATATTAATAACAAATAAATATTTATAAAAAAATATTTATGAAATGAATAACACTGAAAGGCTGAAAATCATCAATAGGCATTTGTTTTTATTAGGCTAACAATGTGTTTTGAAGGAGTGCAATGGGGTCACACCTTAGGGACGCTCTAACCTGCTGATTGGTCAGTTTGGATGGCTTTTGGTCACATGGTCAAGAAAGAGACAAATGAAAATTGAAACTGTTGCTCTGGCCCATTTTCTTTCTGCCTCTTTCTTGGGTATCTACTTTCTTTCTCTCTTTCTGACTCTCCCTCTCTTTAACTTTTTACATTTAAGCTGGGTACAATTATATGTTTTATCGTTTCATGTTTTATAATTTCATAGATTTATTGTGTAACTAATTTGAGTGTACCCATATCAACATACACTGAAAAAATGCTGGGTTCCACGCAATCCCTTTGTGTTGTCCCAAAACAAAATTGAACAAAAGTTAACTTGATTGTTTTTTATTTACGATATTAGGTGGATTAAATATAAAACAATTAAGTTGACCCCAAAAAAAATCAAGAATTGTTTTGATTCTGCTCATTTTAAAAAAAAGTAGTTAGAGCAAGCAGCAAGTTTGAGTGTATTATTAAACCTTTCAAACATTTTGTGAATTACTTTTGACTCAACATTAGCATTTAACTGCGCCATATTGCAATACAATAACATCTCAGTCCTACATATTTTGCTATTCTAACTGCACTTATTTCCATCATCAGCATAAGTGGCAGAAGGTGGTTGGACTAGAAATTCTATGCAATCATGCTGCTAACATTTCTTTAGCCATTTGGCAATACTACAGCTTCAACCACTGCAGTCAACATTGCATTACAACCCAAATGTGAATTGCATGCATTTCCACCAAGTAGTCACAATACAATTGCATAATGCCAGTCTATGGTGTTCTCTGGCTTGTGAACAATGTTGACCCTCAAACACTGGAAAAGTCTGGTCTCTATTTGTCAAGAAGACCCTGCTTTCTGCTCTTTTCTGCTCTACACCAATCACAACAGACTGGAAAGATCCGGCCAATCAGAGCAGAGTATTCTCTCATAAAGAAGACACCATTAGAAGCAAGCTGACGATACAATGTTTATTATGATAACTGTAAATGGTGCGAAAATGCCATTTTTGATCCTTGTTAATTTAAAACAAACCCTTTTAGTAAAATCTTTTAGTAATAAACTTCAGTGCATAACCTGTCCAGTACTGTTTATGTTACAAATGGGTGTGTGTGAGTGTAATATTACACAGTTTGGACAGGTGCGCTCCCTGTTGCACTGTGCAGGGATTACACAGTGGTGGGAGTGTTGCCAATTTCCAACAGCGAGAACACACTGCCCGAGCTGTGGGACCTTAATATCATATCATTAATAATATCAGTTTCTGTGCACACGCACACATACACACATTCACTTCTCTACTACCAACCTCTAGTACTGAACATGTGCAGCAAAAACCATTTAAAAATCAAGTACAGCGTACATTTATACTGTTTCAGAAGACAATTTCAGTTTTGTTTTGTTTTTTATATATCCATAAATCAATTCAGAATTATTTAGCAGCGTAATTATTTTACCATTGGTTAAAAAAAAACAACTATTGTATCATGATGATTTAAAGCTAAGAAAAAAATCCGATTTTAAGGATCATGTGACTCTGAGAATTTGAATAATTATTGCAGAATATTCAGCTTTGCCAACAGAGGATTAAACTACAGTTCATGTATTTTAATTCGGTAATATGTTTGCAAAAACATGACTTCTGTGCACTAATGAACCTCCAAAGCACAAAATAGCTAACCAGAGATGATTAAATGTTCAATATGAAAATGCACTCTATACAAATGGAAGCACTGTGTTCTTTTATTTCCTCCATGCCCTTTTCAAATACCACAGCAGATTAAGGCAGACAGTAGAGACCTGAAGCAAATTTCTCTGTGAAAAGCAGGTCCATTTTTTTTTGCATGTAATACGATACTGGGCATTTGCATTACATTAAATGTATGCATTTGGGAAATGCTTTTATTCAAAGTGACTTTAAGAGGATCTGAGATCAGCAATTTATCAGTTTATGTGTTCCCTGGGAATCAAATCCATGACCTTGATATCGCTAGACCACTGTTTTGAGTTGAATTAGGATTTTTTTTTAATCTTTGAACGTAAGACGTGAAATTCACTATAATTAGATGCCTGAAGTTCATTTTCTTTTCAAAATCGTACAGTATCATCATTGATTAATGCTGTCCATTGACAGTTAGCATGTTTTGTGTATCAAGTCATGCGCACATAGACATCACCTACAATCACCAGCCACTTTATTAGATACACCTTACTAGTGCCAGGTTGGAGCCCTTTTGCGGGAAAGATTCAACAAGGTATTGGAAAATTCCTCTCAGATTTTGGTTCATATTGACATGATAACATCACGTAGTTGCTGCAGATTTGTCAGCTGCACATCCATGATGCAATCTCCTGTTCCACCACATCCCAAAGAAGCTCTTTTGGATTGAGACTGGGGACTGTGGAGGCCATTTGACTACGGTGAGTGGTTATTTGAGTTACTGTTACCTTTCTATCAGCTCAAACCAGTCTGGCCATTCTCTTTTGACCTCTGGCCTCTGGCATCAACAAGGCATTTGTGCCCACAGAACAGACACTCACTAAATATTTTCTCTTTTTCAGGCTATTCTCTGTAAACCCTAGAGATTGTTCTGCGTCAAAATTCCAGTAGATCAGCAGTTTCTGAAATACTTAGACCAGCCTGTCTGGCATCATCAACCATGCCACATTCAAAGTCACTTAAATCACCTTTCTTTCCCATTCTGATGCTCTGTTTGAACTGCAGCAGA
The DNA here is from genome assembly GCA_903798195.1 of Danio kyathit. NCBI lineage: Eukaryota > Metazoa > Chordata > Actinopteri > Cypriniformes > Danionidae > Danio > Danio kyathit. Next base: position 48,303,248 of record LR812527.1, on the reverse strand, counting down.
TCGCCTTGACCATGTCTATAAGCCTAAATACGTTGAGTTGATGACATGTGATTGGCTGATTAGAAATTTGCATTAACGAGCCGTTGTACCTAATAAAGTGGCCGATGAGGGTATATACTATATAACTGCAGGTTAACTATGTTTGTACTGTATATAATAGCGTTAACTGTTAAAAGCTATTAGTTACTAGTTAATTAGTTAAAGTTATTAGAGTTATGGTAACTAATAACCTTAACTTTTCAGAATTTGATTGTAATGCCTTTTGTAAATCTGCTTTGAAACAATAATTATTGTGAAAAGCACTATACAAATAAGCTTAACTGAATTGAATTGAATAATGAGGCTTATGTGCAAAAAATTGGCCATAAATAGTAAAAGTGCACTGAACTGTATAGGATATGAACATCATGAGCGTTCTTCCAATTCCCAGCAGTCATATTTAGTAAATTGTGAAAGCAATTTTTCTCACATTCATCTCATGGTCCCATTTCTCTCAACCCTTTTTGCATAATTGCACTGATTTCCTCTCACGTCGGTGATGACAATTTCCTTTTTTCTTCTCATCCTCCTCTCTGCACATTTATTGCTGCCATTTGCAGGAGCCGCGGGAGGCTCGTCTTAGTGGACGCGCTCTGTCTTCTCCTCAGCTTGGATGGTTGAAGGACCATCTGCTGTGAGGAATTTTGAGCCATCCCGAAGTGGAGAGGCCCAATGCGTGACGCCGTTCTTCCTTTCCTCTACTATTATATACCTTCTGATTCAGCCCACACACACTCCCACTCACCCCCTGGCTGGTGCTTCTCTTTCCTTCTTGTCATTTGTGATGAAATTATAAAGGGTTAAGAGCAAACGCGTCTGATGGACCTCACAGCAGACGGGTTGTCGAGTTATGCCTCTCAGCGTAAAGTGTCAAACACGGCCACCTGCGCCACTCCAGGCGCTGTCTGAGGAAATAAATCGCCCAAGCCGACATCATTTCTCAAACGTTCCACCTTTCTTTCACCCACTTTTCTTTGTGTTTTCAACTCTCAGCTCTGATCGTTCTACTAATCTCACCCCGTCTTACTCAAACACTCGTGTACGCGCTTGCCTCCTACTTATCCGGTGAATCATTTTGCATTAGTCTGCTGTGGGTGAACATGAGACCATCGGTCGGGGTGTGAGAGCCGTCAGCTCAAGGCTTGGTGTGTTTGTGAATACTTTCTCCTCGGAGCAGCTGCTCGGCTTGTGTCCATCTTAACCTTGACCTTAAGCGTTTAGCGGGTTGTCAAGAGGCTGTCAAAATGTTTCTATATTTGATCTGTGACTTGGTTTTAGGGCTTGCGCATGTTACATATATTATTATTGCTGCTTGGATTTGTTTTGCAAAGGTTTTTAAAGGTGTACTTAACCTCAAAATGAACATTATGTCATCATGTTCAACACGCTTTTATTCATCTTCAGATTGTAAAATAAGATGTTTTTTTTGTAGATTTAGGGTTTTTGATTTCTCATTTCTTTCGCTGAAAATCTGTTTACCCAAAATCAACATTAGGATGAGTAAATGATGATGTAATTTTAAAGAGTTCACCCAAAAATTAAATTTCGGTCATCATTTTCTCACCCTTTGCTAAACTAAGATATTGAGAAAAATGCTGGTTGCTTGGACCCACTGATTTTCTTAGTACTTTCTTTTTTTACAATGGAAGTCAACAGTCAATGTCTTTCTTCCTCTTACACTCACCGGCCACTTTATTAGGTACATAGGTAACGCTTTTCACAATAATTATTCTTTCAAATCAGCTTTACAAAAGGTGCACATTATTGCATTACAATCAAATTTGGAAAAGTTAAGTTTATTAGTTATCATAACTCTAATAACTTTAATTAACTAGTAACTAAAAGCTTTTAACAGTTAAAGCTATTTTATACAGTATAAACATAGTTAACTTGCAGTTATATAGTATACACTCACCGGCCACTTTATTAGGTACACCTGTCTAACTGCTCGTTAACGCACATTTCTTATCAGCCAATCACATGGCAGCAACTCAATGCATTTAGGCATGTAGACATGGTCAAGATGATCTGCTGCAGTTCAAACTGAGCATCAGAATGGGGAAGAAAGGTGATTTAAGTGACTTTGAACATGGCATGGTTGTTGGTGCCAGACGGGCTGGTCTAAGTATTTCAGAAAATTGTCATGGGATTGTCATGCACAACCATCTCTACGGTTTACAGACAGGAACAGGAAACTGAGACTACAATTCAAACAGGCTCACCAAAATTGGACAATAGAAGATTGGAAAAACGGGCAACCCAGTGGCGCAGTAGGTAGTGCTGTTGCCTCACAGCAAGAACGTCGCTGGGTCGCAGGTTCGAACCTCGGCTGGGCTGGGTCAGTTGGCGTTTCTGTGTGGAGTTTGCATGTTCTCCCTGGGTTCGCGTGGGTTTCCTCCGGGTGCTCCGGTTTCCCCCACAGTCCAAAGACATGCAGTACAGGTGAATTGGTTAAGCTAAATTGTCCATAGTGTATGAGTGTGAATGTGTGTGTGGAAGTTCCCAGAGATGGGTTGCGGCTGGAAGGGCATCCGCTGCGTAAAAATCGTGCTGGATAAGTTGGCGGTTCATTCCGCTGTGGCGACCCCGCAAGGGACAAAGCCAACAAGAAAATGAATGAATGAATGAAGATTGGAAAAACGTTGCCTGGTCTGATGAGTCTCAATTTCTGCTGTGACATTCGGAGGGTAGGGTCAGAATTTGGGATTAGCAACATGAAAACATAGATCCATCCTGCCTTGTGTCAACTGTTGGGGACTGTGATGTGATGATGTTGTAATGGTATGGGGGGGATATTTTCTTGACCTAATTTGGGCCCATTAGTACCAATGAGCATCGTGTCAACACCACAGCCTACCTGAGTATTGTTGCTGACCATGTCCATCCCTTTATGACCAAAGTGTACCCATCTTCTGATGGCTACTTCCAGCAGGATAGCGTGTCATGTCATAAAGCGTGAATCATCTCAGACTGGTGTCTTAAACATGACAATGAGTTCCCTGTACTCAAATGGCCCCCACAGTCACCAGAAACAAATCCAATAGAGCACCTTTGGGATGTGCTGGAATGTGAGATTCGCATCATGCATGTGCAGCCGACAAATCTGCAGGAACTGTATAATGCTATCATGTCAATATGGACCAAAATCTCTGAGGAATATTTCTAGTACTTTGTTGAATCTATTCCATGAAGGATTAAGACATTTCTGAAGGGAAAAGGGGGTCCAACTCGGGACTAGTAAGGTGTACCTAATAAAGTGGCCAGTGAGTGTATATTTTTTGAGCGTCAACCTTTTCAGGACTCTTTCTTTCTTGTATTCGTTTGCAATGTGAATTCCAGTCTTAATTAAGGCAGTCAGAGACCCTTTTAATGAAGGCTTAAAATTGTACCCAAGTCACCACTCAAATGTTGTTTTGCTTTTGTCAGTCATGGATGGCTAGAATTTTGAACACTTGTTAGTTATATCATCATATTATGTCTCAAATCTAAAGATTTAAGAAGATTTCAGTTGAATTTTGGGTTTCATTTATTATATTGAATACATTATATGTGCTGGGCCTCTGAGAGAACTTCAAGAAGAATACTTCAAAGTTGTACTGTAAGTTTTTTCATTTTTCATCATCTCTGTAAATCTTTAGTGAAAGCTTTGTTGCTGGGAAGATGAAGTATGTAAGTGTTCTCCTCCTTCCCTGTTCTCTTTCTTGTCATCATCATCCTCCTATCATCACCAGAGAGCATGAAATATGTTTCTTATTCATTTAAGTTCTTTGCATATATATTTTATTCGACTGAGATGAAATATTTACCTCAAATGAAAATTCTGATATTATTTACATATCCCCATGCGTAAAAAAAAAACTTCTGTTATGTTATTTTATTCAACTCTAGGTGTCACATGAGTCTGTTGACCCAGAAATGGAAATGCGTGAGGCAGGTAGAAAGATTTGCGCCTGTACTTGACACTGCTGGAGGATCAGGCATCTGTGCCAACAGTACGGGTCTGTGGGTTTGCCAATCAATGAAAGGATTTGAGTTTCACTGCCAAAAAAGCAGAGGGAAAAAAAGCATTGCCGCCAGGTCCTACTAGTCAAAAGCAGACATATCCTCCACAAAGGCATCTCAACTCTGACATCTCTGCCAGAAACACAGAATAAGTCAGTCTATAATGTGGCCTTTGTGCAGAAAACTAACAAAAATGCGACCTTTTGTGAAAAAGTTTTTTTTTTTTTCATTTCACACAATAAATGTCTTTATCCTTCCTCGAACTGTTGGAGTTCTTAACTTAATTTTGCGAGGAGCACAAGGATTCATTGGAGATGCTGAAAGTTAGTTTGTACTGAATATGTAGTTGTACACAAACTTAATAGAAATGTTTTTTTTTTCCTCATTCCAACTTCATTTGGAATTTTGAATTCACTACATTGTTAAAGTCAGCATGAATTTGGAATATTTCATCCATTCATGCATCCATCTTTTTTTACAATCTTCATCTATCCATTCAACCATCTTTATAAAATTTCCATCTGTCTGTTTGTCTGTCTGTATTTTTATCCATACATCAATCAATCGATCCATCCATCCATCCATCCATTGATCCATCCATCCATCCGTTTGTCTGTATTTCTTTCCATATATCAATCGATCCATCCATTTATTGTTCTGTCTGTATTTCTATCCATTGATCAATCCATCTTTCCATCCATTGGTTTGTTGGTATTTCTATCTGTTCGTCTGTGTCTGTATTTCTATCGATACATCAATCGATCCATCCATCCATTCATCTATCCATCCGTATGTCTGTATTCCTCTCGATCCATCCATCAATTGATCCATCCATCCATCATTTTTTACAATCTTCATCTATCCATCCAACTATCTTTATAAAATTTCCGTCTGTCCCTCCATCTGTCTGTCTGAATTTCTATCCATACATCAATTGATCCATCCGTCTGTCTGTATTTCTTTCCATACATCAATCGATCCATCCATTCATTGTTCTGTCTCTATTTCTATGCATCGATCAATCGATCCATCGATCCATCAATTGGTCTGTTGGCATTTCCTTCCATCCGTCCGTCTATCTGTATTTCTATCGATTCATCCATCGATCTGTCTGTCTGTATTTCTATTCATACATCAATTGATCCATCCATCCATCCGTCTTTTTTTTTTTTTTTTTTTTTTTTTTACAATTTTCATCTATCCATCCAACCATCTTTATAAAATATCCATCCGTCCATCTGTCCGTCTGTCTGTATTTTTATCCATACATCAATCGATTCATCCATTCATTGTTTTGTCTATTTCTATGCATCAATCAATCGATCCATCCATCTATCCATTGGTCTGTTGGTATCTCCATCCATCCATCCATCCATCCATCCATCCCTCCATCCCTCCATCCCTCCATCCATCCATCCGTCTGTATTTCTATCCATGCATCAATCGATTCATCCATTCATTGTTCTGTCTATTTCTATCCATCCATCCATCCATCCATCCATCCATCCATCCATCCATCCATCCATCCATCCATCCATCCATCCATCCATCCATCCATCCATCCATCCATCCATCCATCCATCCATCCATCCATCCATCCGAAAAAGGGGACCATGTACAGTTTCTCTTGACTTACTGGTCTTTTTTAAGTGTTCCTCTTCATCCCCATGCATCCCCTATTCAGACAGCAGAATGTTGACCTCTTCTCTGCTCTCTAAGGGGTCATTCAGTTGGAACCTATCACATAGTCAATTCATATGATTTCCACAGCCATATCACTCTGCAACCCATGACTGGTTACTCATTGAAGCTAAGCAGGGTTGAGCTTGGTCACTACCTGGATGGAAGAGCACCTGGGAATACTGGGTAGATGTTGGAAGTTGAGTTAATGAGGCCAGTAAGGGATGGGTTTTAATGCCCTAATATAGTGACAGGGACACTATACTGTAAGAAGCACTGTGCCTTGAATTATACGTATGTCCTGACTCTATGCCTTTCACTTCTCATAAAGAGTAGGGGTGTATCCCCTGTGTGTTTGACAGATTTTTGGCACGTGACTTCCACCTTCCATCAGTCCCCATCATGGTTTCCTAATCATCACTATTCACTTTGGGTGTATGGTAATGTAAAGTTCATCTATCCATCTGTCTGTCCGCCTGCCCACCTCTTATGGCTTGTGCAGCCCAGAAGAAACAGTGTGTTATTGGTTTTTGTTGAAAAATGTATAGTTTTTAAAACAGGTTTACTTTATAAAAGTCAAATGCAGTGTGTTGGGATCATGTTGCAGTTCCAGGAAATATTTCATGTGCTATCCCTTTTCGACCAAGGCAGATTCAGTGATATTTTGGAGTCAGAGCCAAGTTCCAAATTGGTTCTTTGTCTCTCAACACCTAAAGCATTAGCTCAAAACCAGGAGAAGATGTTCTTGAGTAGCACCAAACCACTGCTGAGCTAGAAGAATTGCTTGCATCAGTGGCTGAGGGCTAATAAGACAAACTGTTTTAAACGTAATTTTTTTTTAAAATAGCAGAACACAATGCTAAACTCATTATTTTCACTTGAAATCTGCATAAACTATGGCTCGTTGAAGGAACACACTGTTTTTAATCGTTTGTAATATTTGTCTATACAAACAATAGATTTGCTGTGTTTTGATGTGTGTTTTTGATGTGCATTAACACTAATAGCAGCACTGCATTGATTATGTATTTGTATTTGGCATATCCACATTTACAATGCTAGGAAATAGACATATCCAGTTACCTCAGACCTCGCACTCTGGTGGAAAATCTATACATGTTCCTAACTAGCAAGAGCACTAGCACCCAGTTGATACTAGTGGAAAAGTGTGTTAAATGCTTGAGTTGAAGGCTTTTTTGTTTGACATTGTTCACTCTTTGCTATTTCTCCTCATTAAACTATTAATGACACACTTTGCTACAGGCCATATTCTACTGTCAAGTCAATCATGGAGGAAAGACAGAAATGGGATATGAAGGAAACATATGGAATTTGAGAGCATGAGCTTTATAAGAGCTGTAAAAGGCATCTGCTTCTTTATGAGGAGTAATACATTTAGGCATTATTTGTGATATAGATATAGTGATATAGACCCTATAGATGTGATATAGACCCTTCTCATAAGCCTATCAAATTGCTTTGATGTTAATTGGTATAGTTCCTTAAAATTAAAGCTGAAATGTCTGTTGTTACTGTTAGGTTCTGTTCATACTTGGCAGCTTTGGGTCGATGAAAACAAAAGGTATGTTAGCTCTGCTAGTGCTTGAATGCTGTCATCAAAACATAAGTGAAGCAAAAACAAAAATAAGTGAAGTGAGATTGCTTAATGTTGGTCTCCTTCAACTTTCAAACTCTGGTGTGATTCAGCTGAATTACAAACACAATGCAAGACATCTAAATGAATCTAAAATGGTATGTTTTTTAACAAGATGTAAGCGTGAAAAAGGACAGGTTCAAGACACAGTCTGGTGTGATTCAGCAAAAACATGAACACAACACAAGACTTCTAAACTAACCAAAAACAGTTTGTTTTTTTACAAGATGAAGCCTAAAAAGGACAGAGTGCTCAAGCAATATTGCAATTCTCAAAATAAGTTGTGTCACAAGATATACAGTATAATATAATAGCTTATAGATAATAATAATTTTAAAATTAAATATAATAATTTGATTTTCGTCTTTGGTTTTTAGACCAAAATAAGTAAATACATCCATAGTTGTTAAATTCTCTATAATATATACAGTAATGTATATAAAACATTTAGAATGAATCTTTCTAATCTTTCTCAAACAAGAAAAAAAGATTACATTAAATATGAAATATTCTTATTTGTAATTAGGGAAGAAAATGTTAAGATAAAACATTTTAAAGTATCATGTTTAGCATTTTTTTAACATTTGATAAACATGGTTTATTGAAGCAACTTGTGATTGGAGCAACCTAAGAAAATACAGAGCCAACAGTACCAAATAATGGTACTGTCTTTTGGCTGCTTGAGAGTGTATAAGAACATATTTTAACATTTAAAAAAATACATAAATGCAAAAAGAGATTTACATTAATTCCTTAAGCAGATAATTTCATACAAAGTGACTTGCGTTAGAGCAACCTGAAGAAATCGTCACAGAGCCAACAGTATTAAATAAATGGCTGCCTTTCTGGCTTCTTTTTATTCTATCCTGCTTTTGATTTAAATCTATGTATGTGCGTTTAAGGTCTTGACAGAGACCATCTCATGTCTTTGGCTTGATCTCTTTTTGACATGCATACATATTCAGCAGGCCGTGGTTCACCATCTCAATTATGCTTCAAATACACCAGCACACACTCATGACTGACAGGTCGTAGTTCCTCTGTGTGCGTGTGTATGTGTCCGTCAGCTGCTGCGTCACCAAGACAGCCCTTTCAATTTGTTTTTTCCTCAAAGCGCCGCTGGAAGGTTGAGTCTGTCTGTGTGGTTTCAGCTCCTCAGATGGAGTTTTGACATCTGGGATGGAGAGAGTGAGCAGATCAGTCATTGGAGGGATTGGGGATGCATGATATTGAAAAAAATGCAATATTTTGTTTTTCTGCGATACACATATATATATATATATATATATATATATATATATATATATATATATATATATATATATATATATATATATATATATATATATATATATATATATATATATATATATATATATAGTTGAAGTCAAAATTATTGGCCCTCCTGTGATTTTTTTATTTTTTTATTTATTTATTTATTTATTTTTTAAACATTTCCCAAATTATGTTTAACAAAGTAATATTTTTTCTTCTTCTGGAGAAAGTCTTATTTGTTTTATTTTGGCTAGATATATTTCACACTTAGAAATACTTTAGAAATAGTTTTGAAACAAATCTTTGCGCTTAAAATTAAATATGTAGGCTAATAGATGTCTTCAATGGAGTGCGTACAACACCGTTTTCTTATCTACGAAAGTAAAGAAGTAACAAAAAAACCATGTATATATATAAATTATGAAAAAAATATGTATATAAAAAGTATATATTTGTTTGAAAATCCATTTTTTTTATAAAATTTTTGAAAATTACAATTAGTCAAATAGAAATACCACCTCTAGTGCAGTTCCTACCCTGCAGTGTTTGTATAGCTTACAGCAACACATTTTTATACGAAAGGTTTACTTGGAGAACGGGAGGAGAAACATGGAGGTGTCAACTGTTAAGCCAATTCCACGTCAATTATCGGCAGTTCTCTGTCATTTTCTGTGTTCTTTAAAAACTCCCGTGAACAGCCAAATCACTGAAACTTTTACAGCAATTTACAGGACCGTTAACTGCCGAAAATGAGGCTTTTCATGCAGTGAAAGTAAAGAGAAAGTAAAGAGGCTGAATGGAGAAGGCTCATTCTTTATCCTCGCACTGCTGATGGTCTGTTTTCTCGCTAGTGAAGCATTCAGTTTTTCCACTTACAAAGTATGTCATGTAAACAGCAAATGCGTCATGGCACAATGCAACTGACTCTTAAAGGAAATGGAAGATAAGACTCTGATTGGTTTAATGCACGTTATTTTCAAAACACACCAATAACTCGTTAAGAGAATTAGCACAGCCCTGTTAGACCATGCGCTGTGGTCTTAAACTATATTTTTCCATCCTCAAATTAGCAAAAGTGGATTCGGACACGCTCTTAATGCTTTTTAGACTTTGCATGTAGATCGTTAAAATAGAGCCCATTATGTTTAGAAATGTGTTGTAAAAACTTCTTTCTATTAAACAGAAATTGGGTAAAAATATACAGGGGGGATAATAATTCAGACTTCAACTTTATTATACTTATACTTATAACTATATGTATTCACAAGATGACTTAAGTAACTCTATTTGGAAAGAATTAATTTACATTGACTGGAGTGATTTTGTAGGAAAGTGCATCTGCATAATATGCACAAAATTATACAAAATCAAATAAACAAATGAAAGCACTGATGAAAAAACAATAGTAAAAATATACAAATGATGCTTTATGGTTTTAGGTGGAGTCTAACAGTATTGATGTACAGAAATACAATAATTAAATGTATACTAACACTGTATAATCTCCATTGTGTGAATAATTAAGCACATTTAATCTTTGTTAATGTGGCAAACTTTTTTTAATTTATTGTGGCCAAATATTTTAGTCACAGGCCTTAAAAACACATCCACAAATCTTTTAGACTATTAGATTAGAGTTAAACTTTGTTATGACTCAACAAATCACATGTTCTGAATTGTGGTTCTTGGTTAATTATGATCCCAACATGACGTTTCAGATCCTACAATGTGACTATTTCAGATTTACACATTGCGATACTGATGCTGAAACTAAATATTGTGCAGCGAGCCATAACAAAAAGATTGTCAAATGTGACTTCGAACTGTGACGCCTACCTATAAAGTATGACATTTGTCTTCTAAAGGAATAGTTTAGCTGAAAAGTAAATGTATTCACCCTTGTGTTATTCCAAATAATGACTCGATTTCTTCTGTGGTTTAGAAAAGCAGAATTTTTCTATAATTGGATATTGCACACAAGGTTTTGTAATGGCCATCAATGGAGATGTCAATTTTTCTCTTCCAGAATCTTGGTCCAGATGTTTAGACCTATCTCTGTTTTATTTCTCCCAGCATGCTCTTTGGCATTGTTTGAACACACTGCAGCAGACAGGGATGGAGCGTTACTGAAGGCAGAGCTGGCTGACACTCTGACAGCTTTTTTTATTTTATTTTGGCATCGTAACTTGGGTTGACTTTGAGCTCCACAAACTATCACAGAACCCCCTGATGGGAATGCCAACAAGTCCCCCAAAAAGTTTGTCATGCCTTTAAGGAAGATTTCATCCAGAACCGACAATTCAGTCCTTATTTACTCACCTTGTTATTCCGATCCATTCTTACCATCTGGTTTCCAAAAAAAAAAAAGAGAGGATGTTTTACAAGACATGTTTTTTTAGGCAGCTAAAGCTTTTAAAGACCCCCTGTGGTGTATCAGGTTTTTAATGCAGTGTACGTGATTACCTGGTGTTTATAATATTCATAAAGACAAATTATGTGCAAATTCATCAGTCAACACTACTGTTGTGATTGATGTGATTTAAATAATTAAAAATGAAAACATATTAAAATATAATAAAACAGGTTATAAAATAATGAAAAAGAAAAGAAAAACATAAGTGTGATCTGTCGGATGTAGCATAGTGTTTATTAGTAAAGGCACAGCTAAACAGATGTGTTTTTAGTCTTGATTTGAATGTGCCTCATGTTTGAACACACCTGATCATTTCTGAAAGCTGATTGCAGCCGTGAGGGGCGCAGTAGCTGAAAGCGGATTCACCCTGCTTTGACTGAACTCTTGGAATTTCTAATTTACTTGATCCTAAAGATCTGAGTGATGTATTCAGTGAGCTTATCTGTAATGTATTTAGGTCTTAGGCCATTTAGTTATTTATAGACAAGTAATAATACTTTAAAATCTATTCTGAATGTAACTGGCAGCCAGTGTAAAGACCTAAGCACAGGTGTGATGTGCTCTGATTTTCTGGTTCTGGTCAGAATCCTGGCAGCAGCATTCTGGATGAGCTGCAACTGTCTGACTGTCTTTTTGGGAAGGCCAGTGAGGAGTCCATTACAGTAATCCACTCTGCTGGTGATAAAAGCATGAACAAGTTTCCCTAAGTCCTCACTGGAAGCAAAGCATCTAAATCTTGCAATGTTTTTGAAATGATAGTATGTTGATTTAGGCACTGCTTTGACATGACTATTGAAATTCAGATCTGGCTCCCGAATCACACCAAGATTCTTGACCTTATTTTTTGTTGTTTGACCCTTAGATCCAAGGTACACATTCACCTAGAGAATCTCATCTCATTTCAAAAATAGTTTAAACAAACAGGAAACATCTTTTTTTGAGTGGTATGTGTGATATAAATTGTTCCCGTTTTAATACTTTATAAACATGCAACTAAACCGGTCAAATGTTTTGCCATTTCCCAGTGGGTTTCTATTATGATCAAATAATTTCTGCCAAGGTTGTTGAGTTTTAAAAGGTAACTGTCTGTGTCCTAACAACGAGCAAGGCGACAAGATTCCAGCAACAAGTAATTTATCTGTCCTTATCATTGTAACAATCTGTAAAAAGTGGTCCACTGGAGGCAAGCATACTGAACCCAAGTGCAGTTTATTTATCGAAAATGCAAAACAAACATCACAAAAATTAACACTAAGCTTAAAACAAAACATGAACATGACATGAAAGAAAAACATGGCCTGGCATGGCAAAAACTAAGAAACAAACGAATCACCAACAGCGGGTTACAACAAACAAAGCTAGATCAAGGACAAGGAAACATGAGGGTGTATATACCAAACACTAAAGGTCACATGACATGAACCAACACAGCAAAAATTCCAGTGTTAAATATACAGTACAGTTTGATTTTTTTTTTTTTTGGTGTTGTTCAGTGTTAAAACCGGAGTACATTTTAATCCACAAGTGGAAAAGAGTCTATATTTAAGAGTTTTTTTTTTACAGTGTTAAACTTTTAACCCAATATGCATTTCCCATAGTGATGGGAAGTCCAGTTTTTTACTCGTACCGGTTCTTTCAGAGAAACAGTAATTAAACCAGTATGTTTTACTTAAACTCGAAACATGTCTTGTTGCATTTTAAAATGCAAATAGTTGAATGTATTGAAATTATTTCTGAAAAGATTAATGAACATTTAATAAATTAAAACTATTTTCAACATATTTGATCACTGTTATCTGTCACACACACCAATTGAAAAAAGTTGGTATATTAACACTTTGAAGGGTAACACACACTCCAGTTCGATGTAAGAATAAACTTTTATGTTAAAATGAACTCTGAGAGTAATGTACAAATTTCACAATTTAGAAAGTGTTATTTTAACTCCAAAATGGAGGGAGTCATATGTACACCCAATAAGTGTTAAGTTAAACTCAAAATGTGCTTAATGTACACTGATATTTTTTGCTGTGAATGACAAATTAACCACATGACAACGATAACCAAATGAAAACATGACAAAAGGTGCGTTTGACTTCATGCAACGCTGTGCAGATCTATCAAAATCTGTCTTAAAGCGGTGCATGCCGGTTAGAAATTTCATCCGGTTTGACGCTGCAAGCGCTCCGAGATCAGACGATTGATTCAGCCAGTGCAGCATCTGAAGAGCGCCTGCAGGAGCTGCGATGACGACACCAATATTACACGATTGGCTGAGTTCACTGCATGACAACAGCTCTGTGTGTTTCGGGTTTATTATTAGAGAACTTCCATTTTACAGACTTCCAAACAAACAATGAACTTTTTATGCCATCTCCATCTTGTACACATAATGCTTATTAAAAGACTACAAATATTTTACTGCAGTAGGCCAAATTATCTGTTTTGTTCATTTGTTTATAAAGGCTAGATTGTTTGCATAGGTTTATTTTTGACCATTTTCATACAGACCCTTTACTGTATACAACTCCAGTCCATATATAATTAAAATTATACATTTTTAGTGAATAACTCAAATAAGTCTTACAGATTTGTAATATAATAGTCATCATTGATCGTGCCACCCCCAAAACGTTTTCCTAACAAATTGAGATGAATAATTATACTATAAAATATGTCTAAAATAATTGATATATTTATAAAATAGTTTTATCCTGTAAAGTCATTTATACAGATATTTAAAAGTAACATTGATATAGCTTGCTTTTTCAGTGATTTTTTTTTCACCGAAAGTGTAGCTCACTAATATTGGGAAAGTCCTTTTCTTCAATATTTTTGGATTAATATTTAAATAAATAAATAAATCATTCATCCCGCTATGTAATCTGTCATTATGCAGCAAACTACTTGCCCTGAGGTGTTCAACCTGACAGCCTTATTTTCAGCTCCGCCCCCGCAAACGCTCGGCTAATCTCGTTGATTGCCGGCTGTAGTCGTGCTTCAAGTCAAACGCACCTAATCATACAAAGGAGCACATGGTGGGAAACAAGGCATGAAACAAGGCGACAAGACTAAATTACAAAATAAAAGACAACATAACACACCTTACAACCATATTGACGCCACAGAAACATTAAAAGGGGTTAGTTCAACCAAAATTGTAAATAAGGTCATTAATTAGTCTCTCTCTCTCTTGTCATTTCAAACCCCTGAGACCTTTGTTTATCTTCAGAACACAAATTAAGATTTTATTTCATTTTAGATGAGATGCGAGAGCTCCGTCATCCTCTATTGACAGCAATGGCCCAGAGATGTTCAAAGTCCACAAAAGGATCCAAAACATTATCAAAACATTCCATGTGACTTCAGTTGTTCAACTCTAAACATACAGAGCTCCAAAATAAGACTTTAAATATTTGCCTATATCTTCTCCATCACGTCAAGTTGATAAGATGTGCTTTTACTACAGGCAATACAAAATACAACATTGTCATTAGAGTCAGCAGTGCAGCAGCAAAGTGTTGTAATGTCTGTAGTAAACGCACACCCTAATCTGATAAAAAAAAAACAACGGTGAATAAAGTTGGTTTTTTCGTGCACAAAATTGTTCTTGGAGCTTTAAATGGTTACAGTTTAAGTTTATTTGGTTCTTTTTCTGGACTTTGAACATCTCAGGATCGTTGCTGTTTCTTGCTGTCTTTGCAAGGTGGAATGGACAGGTTTATAATCTAATAAAAACATATTAACCTCATTATTAAAAAAATGGGTGAACTTACAATTTTAATGTTCATGTTTAAACTATATTTGCTGCTTATTTTATTTAATTTTTATTTTATTTAAGATCTGAGGTTAATTATCTGCTGGCACTTTCATTATGTCATCAGATGTCACATAAAATGGTATTCAAACCCACACTGTTGACATTTAACACCGAATAAAGCACATGATCAGCACCTGAGGTGATCATTTCCATAGTAGTTTATAGTGTTGTTCCAGCCACAACGTTGCAGGAATAGAAATCATTTCTAAAGAAGGAATATAAATCATTTACATTGTATCATGTGTCGCAGTGCCACTTCATGTGTTAAGACATGGCATGAGAACAAACAATGTAAGATTAGCAACAAATCATTAGCTGTTTGGTGATATTATCAGTTAAATCAATTACCATTACATGTCCAATGTTGTTGAGCTGTAGTACATTGACTCTGTATTAGTATTATTACTGTGTACTGTAAGTATCAGTTTCTGGTTTAAACATATATGAATTAAACCAGCACTGCCATTTGAGTGAGTTAAAGTGGAGCAGTTATAGTCCAAGCTTTAGTGATTGTGGGGAGGTGGAGATTTATTAGCATATTCATGACACAATCAGATGGTGTAGAGTTATATTCAAATTATTTTAATGCATGAATATATATTTTTCAATGTCAATGTCAAGTAAGCTTTTAGAAAATTAATGTTTTATATAGCATGGGATGAAAAAGCAAAATACCATGATATTAATCTATTGTGTCCTATATTCCTTCTGTGGTCATACTATTATTTTGGGGTGAATGCAGATAAGTATTAATTCGTTAAAGCTTGACCTTTGCTATAATATGCACTGCTTTATGTATCTGCGAGTGGGTGTCCACCCTCTATAACACACAGCTGGTGATAACTGTTCTCATTACTCAATGCTTGCTTATAATTGGTGTTTGTTTTTCAAGAGTACATTTTTTTTTCCTTTTCATGCATTGGTGCACTTAATCAGAAATTCGAGTTATTTGTGTCTTTCAAAGAGAAACACACAGACTACAAATACATTACCAAGTGTCAAGCCGTGTGACATTCAACAGTCATAAATATTGACCATATTCACAGAGGGAAAAAAATGTAATGTGTGTGTGTGTTCCTGTGTCTGTGTTTTCTGGTATTACATTATTTTGATGATGCCTTTTGGACATTTTATTGACTAATGCCGAGTTCAGACTGCATGGTTTTAGCCCTGATTTTGACGCGCCGACAGGTTTTGAGAAATCGCCGACAAATGCCTGAAATCACAGGCAAATCGGTGCTCGTTCACGTGAGTCACAATCACACAGTATGAACTATCAAGGACGCGATATAAGAGAATCGCCGATGAGTCGCCGATGTCTGTGAGATATTTGGCATGTTAAATATCTGGAGCTTTCGACGATTCAAATCATGCCGTGTGAAATGTTTTCTGATTGAAAATAACATCCGCGATCACCTACAGCCATTGAGAGAGCAGCATTCACAAGTACGGGTACCTGCAGGCCAGCGGGAGGCTGGAGGAAAAGTTAAAAGCGCTCATTTTCAGTTTATTTGGACCCAAGAAAAGGAGGAAAAACTAGTGTAAATTTGGCAGGAGCACTGTGTCTGTTTGACGTGTCATCTGATCAATATCACAATCAGGTCGAAAAGTTAAAAAAAAAAAAGTTGAGTAGAGATTGTTAATTCTCTTCAAAAGCCAGGTGAGCAAGACAAGTTTCTAAAGCTAAAACCTTCTTTTTCCATTATGTAGTTAATAACGAAAGATAAATTACGTGACATCGTGTTGTTTCCATGTCACTTCTCACGTTTGTTTGGTTGTGAGACGTAGTTTGGACAAAGTTGTCTGTGATTCTTCCTATTTTAAAGTCATGCAGTGTGAACTCTCCTGTCGCCGATCCATCCTTCAGTGTAAACAAAGCACCGACAGAACGCTAACCCAGATAGTCATGCAGTGTGAAAACATCCGTGACTCGACTACTTTGAAAATCATGCAGTCTGAACTCGGCATAAGTTACATTGCAACCAAACTAATTCTAATTCTCAAAGTATTAGGAGACTGTCTGCTTAAAATCTGCTGACACTGCTCCACCAACACACTTTCTCCTTACTATAAGAACTAAAAGAACTTACACTAACCCGAACCTCAACCTTAACCTAATGGGAAGTACACAACAAAATCCTCTGAGTAAAATTTGCTCAGTTCAGAGAGTATTTGGTCCCGCTAAATAAGGGCAACCAGGATAGTAAAATGTAAAGCTGCTGTTTGTGGAGTTGCTTAATGATCCTCTGCTGAGATTTTGAGAGATTCAATGTATTATACTTTCGCTGATATTATCTAAGGCTGTGACTGAAGTCAGATGTAGTTTTGTGTTTCTCTTCTGTGTTTCTGCTTATTAACATCCGGTGTTCATCATCAGTGCTCAAACGTCACTTAATTAATCCTTTCATTATATCATTAACTTGAGTAACTTTAACTCAATTTATAGAGTGACCAAATACTATCTAAACTGAGTACAATTTACTCAGAGGATTTTGCTGTGTAGTTGGCAGTAGTTGTAATCACTTATAATTAAACAAAATCTGATTAACACATTTTGTTGATTAGAAATGTTGTTGATTATAAGTTTTTAAAGGAACCATTAAAATCAAATAATGTCATTTATACGTTTTTTATGAGCACAAACAACAAAAACAAAAAAAAAGCGTTTATACAATCTATAATACTTTTTATACAAATTATAACAAAAAAATACAGAAATAAATTAAAATAAATTAATTAATAATAAAACATAATAATAATAATAATAATAATAATAATAATAATAATAATAATAATAATAAAACAAGCACCAGTCCATCCAAACATGCACCATATAGAACAAATAACATACACCATATAAAGTTTTACTTGATCAAACTCAAAACATTGACAATGGAGTGGAAAAGTAAGAGTAAAATTGTCCATGAATCATAAGTGACCTACTTTTAACTCCTTAAAAATATTAGCAAGGAAGAGGCCCCAGATTTTTTAAAAACTTTTTAGAAGCATGTGGCCTAGCAAAACAAATTATTTCAAGCTTAAGAGCAGCAATCATTTTAGTCAGCCATTTATGAAAAGTAGGTGGTAAAGTGGCTTATGATAATGTTAACCAAATATCACATTTCACATTTTGATTGGTTGATTTATTGATTTATTGTCTTTATTGGAGCAAAGACCGGAGATTCACAAGAGTGCAGTCAGAATGCTTCAGTTTTTCAAAAAAAAAAGGCAAATAATCCCAACCCAGGCTCATTCTGAATATGAACCCCTATATACATTACTGGAGAGTGACAAATACGTCCCAGGAGTTATTTTTTGCAGTTTTTGTGAATCCACCAGAGACTCTGTGTATGCTTTTTGAGATCTCAAATTTCTCTTGTGCGTACCATTCGTGCCTGCCTGTCTAGTGTAAATCCACCAGAGGCTGCTACTGACTGACTGATCGACTGACCCACTGTCCTCCTTCCCTAAACCCAACTGATAGTGTTTTTAAAAGCATCTATTGACCCATCCCACCCACCTCCCTAAACCCAACTGACAGTGTTTTCAAAAGCAATCCAGAAAAAGTAAAACCCTTATGGCAGCCTGATTGTTACCACATTTTCAGATTTTACCACATTCTCACCCTGTTATTTACTTGTTTATTGTATTTTTTTGGCTTCTGTTTTTGTCTTACCTGCTTTCTGGAACCGTTCTTTGCAGAACTCGAACCCTGTCATCGCTGTCAACTCCACTCAATGTCCCAATCCATCGATGTGGCTAACCACTGGATAAACTGGTTACAGCGGAGGTCAGCTCTTAAGCGCATAAACGGCGTCGTACCGCCCAGTAGCATGCATTTTAAATATGAAATGCAGCCATATGAACCTCTGGCTACATATTTTGCGATCTCCAGAAATGTATATAGGGGTACATTTTCAGAATGAGCCTATGTTGAATAATCTATACTTAAAATGAAATCAAGTATTTCACAAAGCCCTTGTACATTATGGAGGCCTTAATGATGTTTACTCTAATTGTACATATTTATTACAGAGTAAATGTACAGTAGCTCTTAAACCACATCTGCAAAACCAGTGGCATTTATTATCATTAATGTCAAAAAAGTCAATGGACTACTTTTATTAGACTTTTTGAACTTTTTTTTTTAACTTGTGCCCTTGAGAGTGAGCAAATGATAGCGTAATGGGTGTGCTATTCCTTTATTGACTTTAATGAAACTCATAAAGTGATATCAAAATGCCTCTCTTAGATGTTTGACTTTCTCATATGCTCTGCTGCAATCCCTAGCTTAAACCCTCATTTCTTTAGCAATTCAATCTTACACCGCCGTGCGTTCGCCGCAGAAACGAACCTGTCCTGCAGAACTCAAGCATGCGTGAACCAGGCCGCCTGAGGAAAATGAGAAAACGATTAGGCTGAAATTATAGGAATCACTGACCATTTAAGTGAAATTACAGACTACAAAGGTGATTGTCAAAACCAGCTTGGTGTCTAATAACAAATCATTTAGGCGGCATTAATCCCAAGTCTGTTATTAAACCAGCTCTTTCCTCCAAGCAGGAATCCATACCTTTTTTTCCCACTGACTTAAGTTGTTTCTCTCTTCTACTTCATCTGCGAGAGTAAAGGTAATGCACTGAAATCCTTTTCTTTATTTCCTTTCTGGCAGTGGAAGTATCTCAAGGACAAAGGGGGGGTCGCTTATGTCATGGCACGATGGAGAATTATGTGTGTCATATGAAAGTTCCCTCTTTCAATATTTCTCTCCACTTTGGAATTGGCCAGATATTGTGAATCCGTGACCTTAAGACTTCTGAGCTCATATGCCATATTCTCAGCAGACGTCTAATAACAAATGCTGGAAGCACAAAACAAAAGTGGATACCATCATGGGAAATTTATTCTTAAAGGAATAGTCACTCAAATATATTTAGCAATTCATACTGTATGTACTCATAATATACACACCAACCTGTCATTCACAATGAAACTGCAGCTATTGTATACTGTATCACACAAGGACATATTTTCCATATAACTAACAGTGGACATGATTTTGAGGCTCCAAAATGAGATCATAATGTGGTAAGTGCAAAATTTTGTAAAAATATATTTTTTAGAAAGTATTTGTTCACTTTAGTTTATTATTATTTGTGCAGTTAAGCACAATTAATGTACAACAGGAATACACCACATCAGGAAAAGAACATACTGTACAACACAGATAACAACAACTCAACAAAAGCAAAGTCAAGAAGGTCCCACATTATATTAGGTGGCCTTAACTATGTACATACAATGAAATTAATAATTTATTTTAATACGTGTTTTTTTACATTGACCTTATGATTGAATATTTAACTGCATGTTATTTCTGTAATTGCAATGTTGACCATCTATTAAACCAAACCTGTCCTTAACCCTACACCTATCCCACCTCAAGGGCACCAGGAGTGTACTAAAATGCATTATGAACACAATACAATATACAATTTTGATGCAAGAACATACACTACCTGACAAAAGTCTTGTCGCCTATCCAAGTTTTAATAACAATAAATAATTTGACATCCAGTTGATCATTAGGTATCAGAAGTGGCTTATTTAAAAGGCAAAGGCCTCTAGATTACGCTTATTTTATAAAAATAAAATATGATCATGCCTAGATTTTTAATTATTTAATTAGGACAGTAAGGTCTGACTTTGCTTAGACAAAAGTCTTGTCACTTAACCGAAATAATGTACAGTACAAAATATAAAGTCATGGTGCAGTGGAAAATAATTAATATTGTGTAAGACTCGCATGAGCTTGGGCGACTGCATCTATACATCTCTACAATGACTCAAATAACTTATTAATAAAGTCATCAAGAGTTCATTAAGATTCTTTGGATTCATCTTCGATGCCTCCTCCTTCATCTTACCCCAGACATGCTCAATAATGTTCATTCTGGTGACTGGGCTGGCCAATCCTGGAGCAACTTGAGCTTCTTTGCTTTCAGGAACTTTGATGTGAAGGCTGAAGTATGAGAAGGAGCGCTATCCTGCTGAAGAATTTTCCCTCTCCTGTGGTTTGTAATGTAATGGGCAGCATAAATGTCTTGATACCTCAGGCTGTTGATGTTGCCATCTACTCTGCGGATCCCTTGCTCGCCCCCATACTGAATGTAACCTCAAACCATCATTTTTCCTTCACCAAATTTGACTGATTTCTGTGAGAATCTTGGGTTCATGCAGATTCCAATAGGTCTCTGCAGTAATTGTGATGATTGGGATGCAGTTCAACAGATGATTCATTGGAAAAAATCTACCTTCTGCCACTTTTCCAAATGATCAACTAGAAGTCAAGTCATTATTTGTTGCTCTTACAACTGGGATCGATGGCAAGACTTTTGTCAGGTAGTGTAGTAGTTAAGACCACCTAATATAAAGTGGGACCAACAAGGAAAACTGCAACAAAAAAAAAAAAAGTTAGAAAGAGGAACCAAGAATAAATGTAGCAAGTAAAAGTAAAATAATTGGATAAATAAACAATGAATGGCAACTAAACTGGGCAAGGGGCTTATAGGTGATAATGCTTTGAATAATACAATTCTTGTGCTGTTGTTTA
Organism: Danio kyathit; assembly: GCA_903798195.1. Taxonomy (NCBI): domain Eukaryota; kingdom Metazoa; phylum Chordata; class Actinopteri; order Cypriniformes; family Danionidae; genus Danio; species Danio kyathit. Next base: position 48,281,752 of record LR812527.1, on the reverse strand, counting down.
AGAGTGTGTGGAGTTCTTAAACAGAAGGTAAAAATGTGTATTCAGTATACAGAGGGTTAGTAGGATCTTGGCTGATGCACTTGGCTTTGTTCAGAATCTGGTTATTTAAAAAAAAAAAACCAGTAGGACTTCCGAACCTTCTTACTGGCCACCTTTACTATTTTTAACAGGGAATATTTCCCTCTAATAGAAAGATGACCATATCAACTTTGTCTGGCATACCATATTTGGTCATTTTATCCAGAAAAAAAAAAAAAAACATTGTATTATGGAACAGACAAAGTACCTTCACATAGTTACTGTAATTAATAAACTTATTTTTTTTTGTCCTTTTTCATGCAGCATTTCAATACAGCTGCATCTCTATTAAAAACAATTGCTTGTAAATTACAAAGACACTTAAAGTGGAAATAACACACCAATTCGGAAGTGGAATGACTGAAAATGTCCTTCAGTAGTCTATTTAATTCATAACCTCAGAAACAAATTTTACAGAGTTGTGAGTGAGTGTGTTTATTGTCCTTATTAAAAAAAGGTTGTAAATAATTCACGGGGCCGAGGGAATACACGTTACATAATGCAGTAAACAGACAAAAGTTTCATTTTTACGTGAACTCTTTAATCTGCGAGGAAGTGCTCCCGGTTTAAAGAAACTTAGCGCTCTCCCTTGCAATTGTTCTTTTTTTAATAGCCTTTTTTTTATTAGTTTGGTAGAACAGCGGTCACTTTGTCTGGCAGGCTAATTAGCAAAAGCATCAAAGTGCTTGTGCTGTCGTTTTAGATGTGAGAATCAAACCAAAACAGCGCTCGGGTCCAAATACAGCATCACAGACGCTGGAGTAATTAATGCTGTGGTCGCCACCTCACGCATCTTTAATTCAGCACATATTACATAAAAGCTACTTGATGTAGTGTAGCCCAGTTCTGGCAGTTCTCTGTGTTTATATCTGACCCTCGAGAGAGGCCAGACATCTCTCTTTCCTTTCATATCCTCTAATCTTCCACCAGCTCCATCTTTTCATCTTAACTCTTCCTCTGAATATATCGCTAGGGCTCTTGTTCTTTCGCTCTTTCGCTGCCTCTTGGCCTCTTCTCTCTGTCCTTTTGTTTTTTCTTTTATTACTGATTCTATCACAGTTTTATTATATGTGTATGTGCACATGCTTATGATAATGTTGTGCGAGGGTAGAAATCCAGTTGAGATTTTGCTGCATCATTTATAAGGTGGTAGATATACCTGCATGGCTGTCAGTGAGCAGGACTGATTTCTGTTATTTACTTGTCAGAGTGGTAAAAAACTCAATGTATAGGAAGTGAACTAAGCAGTTTGATAGGCACAGACTGTCTTACAGTAAATAATGCAGTGACTTCTTGTGCTACTGCTGAAATCGTGCCCTAACCGTGACACTTTAAAACTGTGACATCCTTAAGCACATTTTGGTTGGGTTATTTGCCAATTTAAGGATGAATGTAATGTTTCCCATTGGACCAAAACTCTAAATAAAGTTAAGAAGATCAGAATCAGAAATCAGGTTCAGAAAGAGCTTTATTGCCAGGTATGTTCACACAGACAAGGAATTTGTTTTCGTGACAGAGCTTCTACAGTGCAACAGAACTACAGACAGGGCTAAAAAACAGATAATAAATATATTTTAAAAAGTGAATGCAAATATACAAATTGACAAGTGTATGTACAGCTATATTACTATATACAACATAATATGTGCAGCTGTTATTTGCAAATTGGCATGTAAAGTGTGTTGTTAAATAAGTGTGTGTCTAAAAAAAAAAATAAAAAATGTATAACAGGTAGTGATGTTGGTTCCACAATTACTATCATCAAGTGTTCATGAGATGGATTGCCTGAGGGAAGAAACTGTTTCTGTGTCGGGCTGTTCTGGTGCGCAGTGCTCTGTAGCGTTGACCAGAAGGTAAAAGTTCAAACAGGCAGTGTGCTGGGTGTGAGCGGTCCAGAGTGATTTTGGCAGCCCTTCTGCTCGCTCTGGATAAGTACAGTTCTTAGAGAATAGGGAGGGTTGTACCAATGATTCGCTCAGCAGTCCGAACTATTCGACGTAGTCTTCGGAGGTCGAATTTGGTAGCTGAGCTAAACCAGACAGTTATTGATGTGCAGATGACTGATTCAATGATGGAGGTGTAGAACTGTTTTAGCAGCTCTTTAGGGAGGTTGAACTTCCTCAGCTGACAAAGAAAGTACAGCCTCTGTTGAGCTTTTTTAACAATGGAGTCAATGTGAGTGTCCCACTTCAGGTCCTGAGAGATGGTGGTGCCCAGGAACCTGAATGACTCCACTGCTGCCACAATGCTGTCCATGATGCTCAGTGGGAGGAGAGCAGGGTTTTTTTTCCTGAAGTCCACTATCATCTCCACTGTTTTGAGCGTGTTCAGCTCCAGGTTTTTGTGACTGCACCAGACAGCCAGCTCCTAAACCTCCTGTCTGTAAGCAGACTCGTCACCGTCCTGAATGAGGCCGATAAATGTGGTGTCGTCTGCAAACTTTAGGAGCTTGACAGAGGAGTCTTTCGAAGTGCAGTCATTCGTGTACAGAGCAGTGGGGAGAGGACACACCCCTGGGGGGCGCCAGTGCTGATTGTGCGGGTACTGGATGAGAATTTTCCCAGCTTCACCAGCTGCTGCCTGTCCGTTAGGAAGCTGTTGATCCACTGACAGACAGAGGTGGGCATGGAGAGCTCAGTTAATTTGGGCAGGAGAAGTTTTGGGATGATAGTGTTAAAAGCTGAGCTGAAGTCAACAAACAAGATCCTCACATAGGTCCCCGGTCTGTCTAGGTGTTGCAGAACATAATGCAGTCCCATATTGACTGCATCATCCACAGACCTGTTTGCTCTGTAGGCAAACTGAAGAGAGTCCAGTGAGGGTTCAGTGATGTCCTTCAGGTGGGCCAGCACCAGTTTTTCAAAAGACTTCATGACCACAGAAGTTAGCGCCACCTGTCTGTAGTCATTTAGTCCTGTGAGTTTGGGTTTCTTTGGTATGGGAATGATTATGAAGCATTTGAAGCAGGAGGGCACTTCACACAGCTCCAGTGATCTGTTGATGATCAGGGTGAAGATGGGGGCCAGTTGGTCAGCACATGATTTTAAACAGGCTGGTGTTATAAGATCTGGGCCTGGAGCTATTTTCCTCTTCTGTTTCCGGAAGACCTGGCGCACATCATCTTCACTGAACTGAAGTGCAGGTATGGGGGAGGCGGGGGGTGGTCTAGGTTATAATGGTGATGTAAACAGCAGCTCAGAGTGGGTGTGGGGGGTTTTCTCAAACCGGCAGTAAAACTCCTTCAGGTCGTTTGATATTCCGATATTCAGCCGATATTCAGTAATTCAATATATCATGATGATGTTCTTAATGATGCAATTCAGAATGTGCCTCACACATGTGAGTGGGCTTGATAAGCCACCTGTAGAAAACACACACTTTCATTTCTCTGTCATTTTAGCTGACACTTGCACCCATTTTGCACATTTGCAGCAGATACTTTCTTTATAATTGATTCATGTTTATTTACATAGCACGTTTACAATATAGATTGTGTCAAAGCAGCTTAACATAGAAGTTTTAGTAAATTGAAACCGTGTCAGTCCAGTTTTCAGTTTGGTTCACTTCAGTGTGGTTTAAATTTCACTGCTGAAAGTCCAAACACTGAAGATGCGCAGCTCCACAAGTCTCAAACCAAGCAAGCCAGTGCCGGCAGTGGTGAGGAACAAACTTCACCAAATGACGAAAGCGAAGGAAAAAAAAACTCGAGAGAAACCAGGCTCAGTTGGGCATGACTATTTCTCCTCTGGCCAAACTACTTGTGCAGAGCTGTAGTCTAGGGGCCAGAGAATGCTGGATAACCCTGGACGTCCATTGTGGAGAAGCTGCAGGTGTGAGTAGGTTTACAGGCTGGCCCATGGGATCAATGCGAAGATTCGTCTGTCTCATGCTCTCCACTCCTCCATGACCTCCACAGCATCTGCTCAGGATGCGTCCTGGTCCAGGATTATGAAGACCTCTAAAAGTGCTCTGTGGTTGGCGTCATCTCTTCACAGGTCTTGGATCACATTAATGGCACTGCACAATCTTTAGAGGCCTCAGGATGAATATATCCAGATAGAAATAGAGAATGAAGAAAATAATTAGCGTAGCTTCTGTTCACAGTGTATGTAAACAAGATATATTATATATTAAATAAAAATAGTAGTTATATAAACAAACATGTAAAGCATATGAGTATTTTAAACAAAATGTCTGGTGCATTAAGACAGGAGGAGGGTCCTACAGGTGGTTGTTAAGCTCACTCACCTGCATGGAGCACACATCATACTGTTATGTTGTGCGTTGTGTGTACACTTTACTAAAAAGATTTTTAATGTAGTTTTGAACTGAGAAACTGGGTCTAGGGCTCAGACATTATCAGGAAGGCAGTTCCAGAGTTTAGCTTGACAAACCACCTGTAGAAACAATCTCTCTCTCTGCCCTCTCTTGCTAACTTTAGCACTTATTGCTCTGAGCACAAACAGTTGATTTGTGTAATTAGCACGTGTGTGTGTATTGCCTCCTCTTGTTGAATCACTGAATGCCTCCTCAAGTATAAGTCGCTTTGGACAAAAGTGTCTGCTAATTTAGGATTGCACTCTGGTCCCTAAATATATCAAATAATTTATATTGTAAATATGTCTGCCTGGTAATATGTTAACAGTTATTCTGAATGACATTTTATGGCAAATTGGGAAATGTCAATAAAAAAAAGAAATGCTAGTCATTATTTTTGTGAAGACAAGGCTTTTTTAGGACTTTGAGATCAATTTATTGCTAAATACATGGCAGGAGAAAAGGACAAGCTAAATATGTTAGCTTGTTTTTCTGTATGTTTCTTTAACGCTTTCATCTTTAATCACTCCCTCTTCTTGCTTTCATTAAGTTAAACTTAGGGTCGACAATAACCCTCTAAGAGAACGAGCCGTGACACATATAAGTCAAGCTGGAAAACGTAATGTTGGCATATTTGAATTTCCTGACACAAATAGTAAACAGAAGCTATCTCCAGCCTCTCATGGCAGTGTGATTACATTTTCATGACTCTTTCAAGCAGCTCAACTGTTTTTACTCTTCTCAATCTCAATCTCACTGCATATGCATTATTAGTAACTCATAAAAGTGAAGGCACACAGCATGAGGCTGTTGAAGTGTGAATACTGAGGATGATGCCTTACAGTATATCCTTCACCATCTCATCCTTCAGTGCTGAATCTTTGTGTTTGAAGAGTTTCTTTCTTCTTTTCATATATAATCTGTATCTGTATTACACTTACCACAGGTCAGATAACACATTTATAACAAGCACATGATATATGTCTGTCTGTCTGTCTGTCTGTCTGTCTGTCTGTCTGTCTGTCTGTCTGTCTGTCTGTCTGTCTGTCTGTCTGTCTGTCTGTCTGTCCGTCCATCCATCCATCCATCCATCTTTTGTACAATCTTCATCCC
>LR812527.1:48176244-48273744 GCA_903798195.1 Danio kyathit | reverse complement strand
TTGATCTGCAGAGAGTTCTCGAAGCGAAAGGCCCACCCACACACCACAAGCTGCAGCTCCTGCTTTTATTTTGGTTCTGTGGATGTAGTTAAACAAGCTTCTATTTGGAGGTCCTCATAATGTACTCTAACCCTGCATATGTTTGTAGGAATACAATGTAGTAATGTTATATATGTATATCAGGGATTTACAGTGTGAGCATTTCAGTCGCAACATATGATACAGTGATGTTTTGCTGTTTTTCATTTCAGTCGGCTGAGAGGGATAAAGTTGTGGCATTATTGTAGGATGTGTTATAAAAAAATATATCAAATTTTACTTCAAAAGTTCTGTTTTAGGCATTACAGTATATTCACTGGACATTCTCCTGTTTGAGGTTAATGCCCACTGGCCTGAAGATTCAGTACACAATTGTTACTTTACACTCTCAGAAATAAAGGTACAAGAGCTGTCACTGGGGTCGTACCTTTTCAAAAGGTACAAATTTGTACCTAAAAGGTCAATTTTATTACCTCAAGGGTACATATTAGTACCTAAAAGCTACACTTTTGAGGTACTAATATGGACCCTTCAGGTACAAATGTGTACCTTTTGAAAAGGTACCACCCAAGTGACAGCTCTTTACTTTACTTTACTTTACTTTACTTTACTTTACTTTACTTTACTTTACTTTACTTGTGTGAAAAGAATTCACAGAACTTGGAACACACGTGTCCCGCGGGTTAATAACTTTTTTGAACTTGTAGGTTAATCCCACATTTATAAAGTTTTTTTTGGACCTAAATGCTTTCTTAGGCTATTAAATAATTTATATTATTTTTTTAAATGTTTGTTTAGCCTTTCAATGCATTGTGTAAAGCTGCATAATAAAACATAAAAAAATATTTATTTTTTGTAACCTTTCGGTCTCTTGACATTTCTCAGATATAGAAATACATAGAAAGTCACAGAATACACTTCTGGAGTATTCATAATAAAATGTTTCTTTATAAAGTTCTAAAAAAGTTCGATTTATGTAATTTAATGTATTTACTAACATGAACATATACCAAGCAATACATTGATTGCAATATTTATATACATTTTTGTTAATCTAAATCAGTGGTTCTCAAAGTGGGGGTTGGGACCCCCAAGGGGATCGCAGGATAATGAGTGAGGGGCGCTTGGTGATTTCCAAAAATCTAATTAATTTTAATAAAATATTAGAATTAGGTAGTATGAACCAGTAGTATTACCATATTTTATCCATAACATACAGAACATAAAAAAAGTAGTTAATAGTTACATAAAAAAAACCAGCAACACGTAAATAAAATCGTTCAGCCTTTCGATTGTTATAAATATTTTTTTCCCCCATTGGATTCTGACTCCTGTGGTGATTACATCATATTAAAGACACAGCAATAGCGTCAGATGCAGCAGATTGATTTTATGGCACCAAGTTAAACTTTCTGATACCTTTATGGCACTAAAGATCTAAGTTAATGCAAATACAGTTGTCCATTGTTAGTTCTTGTTATCTCGAAGTGCAATAATTACTGTTAACATGTACAACATTGGATTGTATACATATATTATAAATACATATGTATAGAAGTGTGGCAAAAATGTTCAATCAATCTTTCCATCACAAACAACTGGAAAACCAAATGAATTAATGAAATGTCACTTTCTATTTAATAAATATTATTTAGAATTTTAAAATATGAACACTGATGTGAGCACAACTTACAAGTATAAATCCCTCATTGTCTTTAAAGATTTTTTAATATATATATTTATTGTATAATATTTTCTTGATAAATACTCATGAACATCCCATGATATACTTTAACACACAATTGTGTCTGAAAAGCTTCTTTTCATTGTTCATTTGGAAGTTTGTAAATTCTCACTCTATAGAGAATGGGAAACATACCACTGGAACTAAAGAAAACAAGCAAAATGGCTTTTTTAAACTCCATATTTTCATCAGTTTCAAGGACAAGGCAGTTCTATGCCACAACGCTAATAGGATCTGAAGCACAACATCCCGAGGCCGCTTGTGGCAGCAAATGTTTGAGGAACAAAACAGGAAGATGCTCACATGTCGCAGAGAACGTGTTCTTGTTCATGGCCATTTCTTCCTCGATGAAATGGACAAAAGCTCAAGTGTATCTTGCAATCGATCGACAATCGAGATGCAGCTGTTTTACTACTGCTCTTTTTAGAAACACACCAAGGATAAACAGGTTATGACTAGGTATTCAAACACACACTTCTTACAATCATTTTATCATATCATGAATGCTCAGCTATTGACCGTAGCGTAGTTTGACATTTTATTAAAATAAACCTACTAAATAATGAAGCTAAAGAAGGTTTTTACAGCCTCACTTAGTGGATAATGTTACTTTTTTAGCATGACAAATATCTGCAATGTTACCACACTCCAAATGGAGTATTGTCTATAACAGTAAGTAGCCTTGGTTGTAGTGCTGAGTTATCTTCCTGATAAAAAAAAAAAAAAAAATCCTGCACAAAGCATGGAAAAGATGGAGGGACATGGTTGAATTTGTTAGTATTTTGTTGTTTATATAACATACTGATAGATATTGTATCCCCAACTGCTCACATTGACTGGCATAATCAACATTGTGAGAACTTTGTTAGTTTTTTTTTGTCTGCTTTTCACATAACCTTGTGTATTTTTGACAGTTGCTGTGAAATAACTAAATAACTAATAATTAATTTTTGCTTTGTTTTTGGTAGAGTAACTGAGGCACACACCGTAAAGGCTCCACCCTCTTATGAATACTTAGCGGGAAGCAGCAGCTCATTTGCATTTAAAGAGAAACACAATAAACCAATAACAAAGCATTTGGGTATTTTGAGGTGTTTTGAAATCAAACTTTACAGACTCTCTCTGGCTATTCATATTGTAATAAAGCACGATATGATCTTTGCAGGCATTTTTTTTCTTAGTGTAGACAATGCATGAACCCCAGTGTTAAAACCAACCTCCTATCTGCTGTCTGAATCCTCAAGGTCCACGTAAGCTACAGTCAGTCACACCGGCTAGCACAAAGCTGTTTCTGCTGGAAATGTTTTCATTAGGGCCCAACCAGGCAGAGAGAGTAGCCGTGCTGCTACAGCATGTCCACAGGATCCTGTCAATCACGCTGGAACATACAGACTTCAGACCCGCAGCTCTAAATGCCCCGTCGAATCTGGAGGATATAAAAATGCCACATGAGGGGAAATGAGAGAAGCTCTGTGTAAATAAGCATATGAGGGTATATAACGTTTTAGATGTCTGCAGGCTGAAACTCCTAAAGGCAGATTATTGCTGTCTGCATTTCCTTTTCCAGTAGGATATAAACTGTTACATTTGAATATCAAGGGAAACTTTTTTTGGTCAAAACTTTTATTTATTAATTTTTTTATTGTGATTATTTTTGTGATATTTATTTTAATTAAAAAGCAAAAGGTTTCTATCTACAAAGTCTAACTCTAACTTCTATGATGTTCTTATTTAATCAGCTTTTTGCATTTCCACAAGAGAATCAATCAGGATAAACAGAGTTAGTCACCCAAAAAGTCTGTCATTAATTACTCACTTTCTTGTTGTTCCAAACCCCTAAGACTTTTGTTCATTTTCAGAACATAATTTAAGATATTTTAGATGAAATCCGAGAGCTCCCCATACACACGTGTTATCAGCATTGATGCTTTCCATTAACTATCAATGGAGTGATGTCAAGTGTTACCGAACTGAATTGTGGATCAGTCGAATCACATTAGATCTGCTGCTCATGGCAGAAGTTGAAAAACTTTCAACTTTCAAGCACCAAAACAGATGTCAGCCAATCAGATCACTATATGCAAATACAAGTACAAACACTAGCCAATCACGTGTGTGCAACACCAAAGAATATCGCTATGTCAAAATGGAGGAAATGCTTGTGGCATTATAATGGTTGGTAATCCCCCAGTGCTTTATAATCAATCTCTATATGCAAGTTTAAACCCTTATACTGTGCTTTTTTGTGTTGCGGCCCAAGCTGGATGTGATCTGCTGCATTGCCAGCAAGGGTCATGAGACATTCCAGCACAGGCTCATTCTGAAAACGTAGCCCTATATACATTTCTGGAGATCGCGAATTATCATCTTTAAAATGAATGATACTGGGCAGTATGATGTCGTTCCTTTTCGTGCTTACCAGCTGACCGCTTATCTCTGTATGGGCGGCTTTCCCGCTGTTACCAGTTTGTCTCTTTAGCTCGCCATGTACGTCGGCACGTTCGGGGTTTGAGTTCCAGAAAGCAGGTAAGACAAAAACAGAATCCAAAAAATAAAACAAACAATTACATAACAGGGTGAGATTGTGGTAAAATCTGGATTGCTTTTGAAAACTGTCGGTAGGGTTTAGGAAAAGGGGTGATCGGACCACTCGGTGCTTTTCCAAAGGCTATTGGTTTGGTTTAGGGAAGGGGGTGGGTGGGTCAGTCAATCGGGCAGTTAGTTAGTCTACAGTGGCCTCTGATGGATTTACGTGAGAACAGCAGGCGCCAATGACACTCGCGAGATAAATTTAAGATCTCAAAAAGCATACACAGCGGCCTCTAGTGGATTTGTGAAAACAAACTGAAAAAAAGTAGCTCCTGGTACGTATTTTGCGCTCTCTAGAAATGTATATAGAGGTACATTTTCAGAATGAGCCTGGGTTGAGACATTCACAGTCCAAAAAAGAGCCAAACGTTCCATGTGACTTCAATGGTTCAACTGTAATTATAAAAAGCTTAAATAACACTGTTTGCTAACAAAAACAATAAAAAAAATGACCTTTTCACCAAAATATTTAACAATAATGCAGCGTTTTCTTTGTTTTTAAGTGCAGGAAATGAGTGCATCAACATGATAATTTAGAGGCATTTTATGAGATTGAGATGAAATGTTGAAGTTTTCATTGTTAAAGGGCACCTATTTTACCCCTTTTTTGAGATTTCATATTAATATTACTGTATGGTTCTTCTGAGTGTGCCAGTTTAGGTTCAGTTCAAAACACAATTCAGATTTTTTTATTATGATGTGTTAAAAAGTGTCATTTTGGGGGCGTGTACACAGTTCGTCATTTTAGGGGCGTGTTGCTTCACATAACATAAAAATTAGTTTCGACTTCCCGCCCAACTTAACAAGGGGGCGGAGCCAAGAGCTCCACCGTTTTGTGTATGGTTACAGACATGCAGACAGAGAGAAGCAACATGAGTGAGAGGACAAGCATTCAGCTGTACATGTACGACTCGGACACAGACCAAGCAGAGACTACAAAATCATTTGTGTCTTTGTATAGTTTTACAGGCAACTGTGTGCTAGTTTAAAGCTCCGAGCTTGTAGCCTACACCGAGACTAATAACCAAGCACTCTGAATTAACTTTGACTGAAGGGCATCACACACCGGATGCACCGCGACGCGGCGCGCACATGACAGTTGAAAGTATCACACACTTGCGGCGCCGGTGTGTGTCACCTGATAGAAACTTATGTTTAGATTTCAGAAATGCATGCCGCTGCGTGGCGCAACGCTGCTTGTCGCCGAGCGGCGCTTTTGGTGTACAACCTGCTTGAGGCTATAACTAAAGGGCATCATACACCGGATGCGCCGCTCAGAGCCACGACACACCAGACGCGCACATTCGCATGTTATTTAAAATGAAACTATTCAGATAACACTCTGTGGCGCGGCAGAAATATGAAATGTCCAGAGCAGGGCCAGCGCGTCCATAGAGGCGACCTAGGCGGCACAATAGTGAGCGAACCCCCCGGTCCTCACTTTCATCCGCAACACCGCGAAATGCATGACGCTGCGCGTCGTTTGTTCGTTATTTCCAACAGAGGGATGCGCACGTGAGGCACGCGCTCGCACTTTCCAGCTGCACCTAGTTAAGATGACAGGCAGCTTCTGTGACCGCGGGAAATGCAAACCGCTGAAGTTTAAGGAAGACGCAATGAAAAGTACACATGTATGCAAACCCACCAAAACTCACAAACACTGGCGGCGAGGAGAGCGATAACTTGGTGAATGTTGAGCCCAATGAGACTTACATGATCTAAAAATACAGTAGAGCAAGGGTGTTTCTTTGGTGATGTCGCTTTGACTCACACGCTGAAAATGGCGGACGTGAAACAACATACTGAGGATATGGTAATGCGCACCTGTCAATCAATATTGGTGGGCGGGGGGACCGCACTCTACGTCAAGTTGCGGTCGGTCTCAAAACCGCTCCAATTGGTCCACCGTTTTTATGTTGTTAAATTGAAAAAAAAGAACTGAGTGTGTTTATATCACCCTAATATGACGGTCTATACACTATACCTACACATATGTCTGTCCAAACAACTTAAAAAGTAGATTTTTTACCATAGGTGCCCTTTAAGAAAAGGCTCTGTTTTTGCATAGTTGTTGGATAGATGAAAAGGATAGACTTCCTGCATGTGATCTGTCCCAATGATACCCATAACATAACACAATTGACAGGATTTTTACATTTACGATGTCTGTCACTCTTAATCTTCATACCAATTTAGTTTACAACATGGAATGCAAAAACTTTAAAGCTCAATATCTCAAACTACTCAGGATGTAGACATAACCTAAAATCCCATGGTGTTCTGTCTCCTCATAGTGATTGTGTAGGCAGGCATCATGATTTGGCCATGTATGCAGTGATGTGAACGTTTTAGCGCTCTTATCTGATCATTGGGCGATCATGCGCTACCATGGGATTGCCTGATACCCGTCTGGCAGAGGATTCCAGAGGAGCTCCCACAGTACATTTGCTCTCAGTGCTGATGAAGCAGATATGAGTCAGCCTGTAAACGTCTGCAACTCCCACCAAAGGTCAACAGCAGAGACTCAACTGACAAACCATGACGTCTATTTCACTAAACTATACTGACAGCTGGAAGAACTCATTAGTTCAAAGAAATGTCAGTCATATGGAGGATTCGTTTGACTGTGTTGATCTATAATGAAGCATTTAAGGTGGTATAACATTTGAACATTTTCAGTAACATTTTAACTAGTGGCTTGTTACTTGTGTATTATTGCTATATCGGCTATTTATTTGTACTCAAAAAGTTCATAATCTACATCCATAATCCTATTTAATTGCTAAACCTAACTACTAACTTAATAACTATTAATAAGCAGCAAATTAGGTGTTTATTGAGGCAAAATAATAGTTAATGGTTTATAAATTGTGATAATTTTACCTTAAAATTAAACTTGACCATTAGTTTTTTTTTTTTTATTCAATTTGCCCATAAAGTTTAAAACAGATTTATTAGGTGGTTTCAGTGGTTAGCACTGTCATCTCACAGCAAGAAGATCAAGAAGGTCACTGGTTCAAGTCTCGACTGGGCCAGTCAGCATTTCTATGTGGTTTTCATGTTCTCCCCGTGTTCATGTGGGTTTCCTTAGGGTGCTTTGGTTTCCTCCACAGTCCAAAAACATGCACTATAGCTGAATGAGAGTGTTTATGGGTGTTTCCCAATACTGGGATGCAGCTGGAAGGGCATCTGCTGCATAAAACATATGCCGGAATAGTTGGCTGTTCGTTCCACTGTGGTGACCCCTGATAAATAAGGGACTAAGCCGAAGGAAAAACGAACGGATGAATGAATCTATTTCTAGTGTTATTCCAGTTTTGTTTAACAAAATACATGTACTGTACATTGAAAGTTTCAATGAATGTACTAACTTGCATATACCTATTTTTTTATTATGAATGTAATAGAAATGTAAAATGAAATATGATTTAACTACTTAAAATATATGTCCTGGATGTTAACATTGAATATATGAACAAATGAATGAGTAATATTTACTTAATATATACTGTAGTTATCATTTTATTTTGATGGTGCTTGTTGCACATTTTCTTGACCATAAGTTGCACTGCAACTTCTTGCCAAGTAATTGTCATTAGATTATTAATAGACTGCCTAATATCTGCTGACACTGCTCCACCAACAGTCTTTCTCCTCGCTATTACTTTTGCAAGTACATTTCAGCTTGAGCTAACCCTAGCCCTAACTCTAACCCTAATTGGCATGTAGTTGGAATAAAACTTAAATCAACAAAATAGTATCAAAATAAAGTGATGCCAATAAAAACATTATTATAATTTGCTAATTAAACTGTAATCTTAATGTAATGTAAATATTACAACTAATTGTAAAGTTATCAATATTGTACACAAAAGACTGAATTGTCATCCAGTTCTAATTTATGATGTTTGATAATTAAGTAGAAAACATAAAATAAATGATGATTTGTACGTTTAAACCTTGTAGTTAAAGAAAATACACAAATAATGCTTATTCTGAAAGATGTATCTCTAAAAAATATAATTCTTTGTTAAATTGATGAGGAAGCATGATCAAGATGATCACGAGAGGTCTTTACCAAGAACGAATGTAGCTCTTTTCCATACAATAAGAGCCTCTTTTGAGATGAACTCTCAGCACTGAGATGAAAACATGTAAAATAAGCTTTCATATAACTGATGGCCGGCCATGAGAAACAGCCATGATGAACAATTGGCCTCTGTGCAAGGACACAAAACGCATTTCATTCTAGAAAGTATTTCACAATCCCTCGGTCTTGAACTCTAAGTTTGCATGTTCTGTTGATGTAGTAAAAAAAAATGGTGAAAGATGAACTTTTCTTTCACTTGTGTTCAGGCTGAGCTGATGCTTCATCTCTGCAAAATAAATAAGTGTTATGAATAGAGCAGATCAGCAGCTCTGGAGATAATTCTGATGTGATCTAGTAGAGGGTCTTGTGCTTGCAGATGTTTTATGAATTATTTGGAGATTTCAAAGCATAATTCAATTTGGAATACCTTTGTTATAAAAATCTACATACATATATACAATACACAATTCTCTTTAAAGTCATTAACTGTGATGGAGCTACAGTAGATGTGTTTGTTTAATCAACACTAGCTCATTGGAAATATGTTGTTCAACCTACATTTTTGTGAAACTTCAAAAACATATACCTTTACTTTATTTCAGCATGTTTTACTGAAGTTTCGAGGTAAAATGGCATTATATAATGGCAAAAAGCATGTGTTCCCTTTCATACTAATGGTATTTACATACATGCACTATATAAATATTACACTTATTTGAAAATCTGTGTTTATGTCTATAATATTTGATCATACGTTTGTAATATTTAAAATTTGTATAGCTATTTATTTTTTTCTTGTGATGGATTCTGACAACGGAGTGCAGATCCATGTGCAGTTTAATACAAGAATAGTCAGGCAGGCAACGGTCAACAGGGTCAAACAGGTATATGCAGAGCAGTCCAAAGTCATGGTCAAAGAACAGGTGAATAGTCAGTACAGGCGGCAATGAATCAAAATGATAACACAAGGCAAAGGGTCAAAAGATGGCTAGGCTAAACAATGGAAAATGCGTAATAATGTCACAAAACCGTTAACAAGACTCAGCACTGATGTGTGTGTGTGTCTGTGCTGTATAAATAGTCCTAGTCATTTTTTTTAATTCAGTCCTTGAGCAGCTCCCAGCTCCGTGTGTCTGTAATCAAACGAACACTGGAACAGGTGTGTGTACGAAGTGCAGGACAGGATTTGTAGTTCATTAAGTGACACAATTGTATTCCAGGTGAAGGTGCGTGTTTACCCACTATCTGCAGCCGCTAGATCGCTGGTGATCATAATGGTTAGTGTTACGTCAGGATTTATTGCACAATTGAGAATGATTTCATAGTAGAATTAACAGGAAACCTTACACTCTAAGAAATGCTGTGTTGTAACCCAACAGTGGATTAAATATGAACAAACCACAAGATTATTATTATTATTTTTTATTAGATTTAAATTACACTTTGAATTTGTTCATATTTTACCTATTGTTGGGTTGTAAGATCCTAGCATTTTTTCACGTGTAGATTGATATAGTTCTATTAATTTATTATTCTTTCTATATCTATAATACATTTTTTATATCTATAAACTCTATATCTATAGACTTTTTTTGACGTTTGAAACATTTTTAACATGTATTGGTTTATTTTTTTATTAACAAACTATATTATAAACTAATAAATAAAAACTATAAACTATACTAAACTATATTTTTACAAAAACATTTCACATAATATTTAAACATACATTGTGCGTGGGTGCATGTGCGTGTATGTGTGTGTGTTTGTACTGGTTTAGGTAGACAGAAATTTGTATAACGATATGGGTATGACTTTGTGAGGACATATCTTATGTCCTTGTAATTCAAATTGACAAACATATACTTAATGGCATCTTTTGACATTCAAAATTTGCCGCATCTTTCCTATGAGGGTGAAATTTAGGGGTAAGGGTGGTATTACATAATATAATAAGCATTTTTTACAGTATAAAATACATTATGGAGAGTCTTTGTAAACCATCAGTAGGAACATGTTTGCATGTGTGTGTGTGTGCATCAAATGTTACAGTATTCATATCCTACATTCTGTGACACCCTTTATTTGGAATGTACAGTGGTCCCTCGCTATAATGCGGTTCACCTTTAGCTGCCTCGCAGTTTTGCAGATTTTTTTGTGCAATTTGACATGCTTATTTTTATTATTATTTTTTACAGTGCATTGTGTTCTGCATCTTGCTTGGCTGTAGACCATTGTCAATCTATCTCCTTCGTGTCTCCTGTACAGTACAGAATCTGTTCAGCTTGCCAAATTAACATAGATCGCCGATTGCTAGCAGCGTGAGTTCTAAGAAGGATGCAAAACTGTCCGCAGCAAGACCATTGTAAAGGGGGTGACACACTGGATATGCCGCACCACTCAGCGCTATGTACATGTATTTTAGAATAGTAGATATAGGTTTATATCAGGGTAAGCACACTGGCACTGCAAGTCGGTGGCTGTCTGCGGTGCCCAGCTATGACTCGGGACACTTCATATTTCTACGGCCCCATCTGAATAATGTCATTTTAAAAAACATGCGAATGTGCGTGCCCGATGTGTGTTACTTCCAACTGTCATGTGCCCAGCGCATCCTCTGTGCGAACCCCTTAAAGATGGAGTCTGCATTCGCTTTGTGGATCAGTGACTGCAGGAAAAAGAATATTACGCTGGACACCAACATCTGCACAAACGCTAAAAAGCTTTTCATTCTATAATACTGGCCTATTTTTCTAGGAAAGTTTGAACTTTGAGAGTTTTAAACAAGTGAAAAGAGTGTGAAACAGCCATAAAACATCTATAATAATTGAAAAAAAATATGGCTTACTCCTTTGCAGATTTCACGGGCTGTAATAACGTAGCTGTAATAACGTAACTCCTGCGATAAAAGCTGCATCAAAATGCTACAACACACATCTGCGCACGCGTATGTGTGTGTGTGGACAGTTGTGGCGCTAAAGGATCAAGAGCAGCGAGGCACGCGAGTCAGAGCATTGTTCAGGATTCATCATCATCATAAAGCACACATTCATTGGGTGTCATGTGTTTTTCTGATGGATTCTTGTCACAGATCGGCCTCTGTCTGCTCACAGCTGTTCAGTCTAGTAAATGACTGTCTCCGCTGACACTGCTGTAAAAACTCTGTCTGGAGTGCAGACTCCCATCATTCCCCTGTTAATGTGCTATCTGTGGATTTTACAGAATGGCACACTAACAGACTCTTTCTGGAGTATTTAGAGTGAATAGAATATCTATGAGATAAATCTATAGACCTGCTACTGTATACTAGCCAACGGATGTTGTGTACAAAAGTTAACTTAATCGTTTTTAAGTGGATTGAACATAAATCAATTAAGTTGTCCCAATAAAAACTTGAAAAAATGTGTTGATTCAGCTTATTTTAAATAAGTTTCAACAAGCAGCAAACATTTTCTCTTTCTTTCTTTCTTTCTTTCTTTCTTTCTTTCTTTCTTTCTTTCTTTCTTTCTTTCTTTCTTTCTTTCTTTCTTTCTCTTTTGTCATCTTTTTTTCTTTCTTTCTTTCTCTTTTGTCATCTTTTTTTCTTTCTTTCTTTCTCTTTTGTCATCTTTTTTCTTTTAGTCTCTGTTTCTTTCATTCTTTTTCATTCTCTATTTTATTCTCTTGTTCTTTATTTCTCTCTCTATTTTTCTTTGGTCATCTTTATTTTTCATCTTTATTTGTTTTTCATTCTCATTTTTTTCTCTCTTTTATTGTTTAATTATCTTTCTTTCAATCTTTCTTTTTTCTTTATTTCTTTCATCCTTTCTTTTGAGTTTTTTTCCCTCACTATTTCTTAAATTCGCTCGTTCTCTATTTCTTTCATTTGCTCTCACTTTCTTTTTCATTTGCTCTCTCTTTCAATCTTTCTTTTATTGGCTCTTTCTCATTCTTCATGCTTTCTCTCATTCTTCATTCTCTTTCTTTTTTCACTATTTGAAGTTTTGTGCTATTTTATGTAAATACATCAATCAAACAAACACTAAATTATGGGGGTTTTATTTAAAATTGGGTAGAAATTGGGAAGTTGTTTACTGAAAAAAATTCAGATCTACAAATTGTACGTCTAGATAAACTGAGAATGTTCGTTCTTTCTTTCTTCTTTCTTTCTTTCTTTCTTTCTTTCTTTCTTTCTTTCTTTCTTTCTTTCTTTCTTTCTTCTTTCTTTCTTCTTTCTTCTTTCTTTTTTCTTTCTTTCTTTCTTTCTTCCCTTCTTTCTTCTTTTTTCTTTCTTTCTTTCTTTCTTTTCTTTCTTTCTTTCTTTTCTTTCTTTTCTTTCTTTCTTTCTTTCTTTCTTTCTTTCTTTCTTTCTTTCTTTCTTTCTTTCTTTCTTTCTTTCTTTCCTTTACAAGTTACAACATAGGTATTGATTTTGGAAATTGTAAATAAATAAAACACATGACAAACAATTTAAGTGATTAAATTGAGCTGAACACCAATCTATAAATCATGAATCCAGAGAAACTAGAAGTGGTTTTCTCATCTTTATAAACTGTAATTCACAGTGTTGGAGAAAGTTACGTTTGGAAGTAGTGCATTACAATATTGAGTTACTCCCCTTAAAAGCAACTAGTTGCATTACGTTTTACTAAGTAATGCATTACGCTACTTTTGCGTTACATTTTATTACCTGGCTGAGGCTTTATCTCATTCAGAACTTTTTTTTTTTTTCTTTCTTTCTTTTTTAACAGAGACATTTTGCAATTCATCACCTTAGAATTATAAGGTTCTATCTGACATTTTTGTCAAAATTGAGTTATTGACATATTCTTATTAAATGACAACTTATTTACATTATGGGTTGTTTTTTTATAAGTTGTTTACATTTTAAGACTTTTTATTTAAAAAAAAAAACAAACGTTACACACATACTGTTTGCTAGATTGCAAAAAACTCTGAAGCTCAATATCTCAAAATCATTCAGAACGCAGATAGAACTTTATAATTCCAAGTTGACGAATTAGCAACACACTGTATAACCTACATCTACATTTACCTTAAAAGTGCATCAAAAAATAATATTTTAGGATAATGTTATCTGAGAATTTCCTTATTACAGAGCTTTACATGCCGAATATACAGATTATTGAAAGTTATAGTAATGTGTTTGCAACTTTTGTACTATTTGTTTTGAGTAAAATCACTGAGACAACCCCCCTTTCCATTTCTTTAATGGAACACATTCCCTCATTGACTGCGTGATTCATTGTGATGTGTTACTTTACTCATTACTGATAATATGTAACTTGCGCAACTTGTAATGTGGTTACCCCCCCCCCCCCCCCCCAACACTGGTCATTCAGTACACAAGCTATCATAAGCTAGCATTGAAAAAAATGTTTTTTCAAAGTTGGAGTACATCAAAATAATGTTTCATTCAAAATTGAGGAAAATTGGGAAATTTGTTCATTCATTCATTTAATAATCATTCATTCATTCATTCATTCATTTTCTTTTCAGTTTAGTCCCTTTATTAATCAGGGGTCGCCACAGCGGAATGAACCACCAACTTATTCAGCATATGTTATTACGCAGCGGATGCCTTTCCAGCCACAACTCAATAATGGGAAACACCCATACACTTTTGCATTCACACACACACTACAATTTAGTTAATTCAATTCACCTATAGCGCATGTCTTTAGACTGTGGGGGAAACCGGAGCACACGGAGGAAACCCATGCCAACACAGGGAAATCATGCAAGCTCCACACAGAAATGCCAGTTGACACAGCCGAGGCTCGAATCAGCAACCATCTTGCGGTGAGGTGATCGTGCTACCCACTGTGCCACTGTGACACTTCAATCAATCATTCATTCATAAATTTTGCGCCATGTATTTTCATTCTATTTCATTCTGACCATTACAGAGTCCTTCACAAACATATTTAATTCAATACAGCTTCATATTGAAGAGTTTATTACACAGGCCATTTTTAACCACAGTATGGATAACTTGGATCTAATCTCAAGGTTCAATGGTCTCTCCTTCTGCCTGGTTTGAATAGAGTTGTAGGAATGCAGTGACGTGAGTTGGTTTGATGTGATTTTGGAGTCAGTGAATATCTGACGCGATTCCAGCTGAAGTTGACTTTATATGGGGGTCAGTGAGAGCGAGGCTGATTTGGACGGGTCCAGATGGAGCTTCAGCAGATGTGCTCTTAAATGTTTGGCCTGGCCAGCAGCTCAACTCCCTGATCATATTATGTCCTTGAAGCATCGGATGCCAGCTTGGGTTTGACTGTTGACCGAATAGATTTGCTTTGTAGGACGGTGTACTTTTTATATTTATGTTTTTAAATTATACATGTTTGAGCTTTTTATGACAAATTGCTTTAACCTTATGGTGGATTTAGAAGTAAAAATTAATGCCTTAATGTCTGGAGCATTTCTATGCATTTTGGTTTACATTACAGTTGCTTGTGTGTTCCCCTGCATGCTGTAGTGTAGCTAGTTTTTATTTATCTGTGAAAATGACCATGTATTTTAATCTATTTATTTTGTTTACAGACAGATAAAAGTTGTTGTTTTTTAGAAGACTTTCTTCTTTTAAGGTTGTTTATGAAGTATTAGAATCTATTATAAAAACTGAAACCCTGAAAGAAAGAAAAAAACTCTTCTCTGCATATTGTAATAAATTGTAGTCAGGTTTTTATGCAATTTCGTGATTCATTGGCTAATTAAGAAATAAATAAATAGCATTATTAGTCATTTTTGTTTTGTCTCTTTTAAGTGCAAATAACAACAACCAACCAAAACTGAATAAATATATATTTTTTTTTTATTTTCAGTGTAATATTTTCTGCTTTTACTGAAATGTTTTTTATTCATTCATTCATTTTCCTTCGCCTTAATTTCTATTTCAAAGGTCACCACAGTGGAATGAACTGCTAACTATTCCAGCATATGTTTTATGCAGCAGATGCCCTTCCAGCTGCAACCCAATATTGGGAAACACCCATACATACACACTCATTCACACACACACACACACTCATACACTACAGACAATTTTACTTACTACCGGAGCACCCGGAGGAAACCCACGCCAACAGAGGGAGAACATGCAAACTCCACACAGAAATGCCAACTGGTCCGGCCAGGACTCGAACCAGTATTTTTCTTGCTGTGAGGCAACAGTGCTAACCACTGAGCCACCGTGCCACCCCTTTATTTCAGAGGTCGCCACAGCAGAATGAACTGCTATGTTTTTTATGATTTGTTTTATTAAAAAAAAAAAAAAAAAAAAAAAAAGCTTGATAACATACTTCCAATAATAACTTATTAATAACTTCCAAATTTAAAATAAAATATTGTCATTTAAAGCATCTTTCTTTAAAGGGCCATGAAACCCCCTGTCTCAGCAGGGTGTATTCACACCTCTAGTTTGGAGGAAAAGTGGAAAAGTGGGCGTGTCCAGCTCCGTTTATGTGGGAGTGTCGGGGGAGGGAAAGAGGGAAGGATTTGCAATTATGGGAGTTTCCGTTTGGGCACGTGCAAGGCAAAACAAACACAGATGTAGGGGAGAAAGACAGTGACTGTGGTAACAGAGACATCAGTAAACAAATTACTTGCCAAATTATTAATTTGTCGACTTTAACTGCAGTTTGACATTTTCACTTTTTATTCAGGATTATTTCCTGCATGTTGCCTGTGACAAACGAGATATTGAAAGCGAGGAACTGCTGGAGAGTGGAGTTTTAATCCAATGTTTGATACCGCACGGCAAATGGGAGAAAACAAATCCTCCGCATTTCTCGGTAACTTAGATGACTCTGTAGGTAGCGTCAGAAAGCTGTGTGTGTATAGACTATCCTGTCACAAAATGCGGCGAAAATCCTGCACGACGGGAATAGTTTGATCATGTTTACATTCGGAGAGCAGCATTTACAGCGGATCTTTCAGTCTATAATATTGTACTGTAATATTGCAGTGATATTAACATACTGTAAGCTTAGTAACTAAATCGTTTTGACTATAGTATGTCTTTAAAAACTGAAAGAGCACTGCTGACAATACGAACTAACTTTGCCATCTGAATGAACAAAGAACTGATAGCACACTTACCAAATCTGTAGAGACAGGACAATCACACTGGAACTGTGTCTTTTTTTAAAAGGAGTTGAGCTGCAAATCCGGATTTCATCATTTCCAGATGCGAAAAGCTCTCGGGTAAAAATGTTCCTTACAAACGCATTCTGTCGCGTGCACTGTAATCCACATGAGTCCAGCAGCGCTCTCACAGCGGGAAAATGCAAACAAAACCTCCGTTGCAGCACATTAATAAACGCAGCACACTAGTAAATGCAACACTGACGAACTGTGTCTCTAAATTCTAGTTCTTTCACTTGTTTTGGCAACACAACGTGGCGTCTCTCTGCCGTCTGAACACTGTAACAGGTAAACAGTCTTCGAAGCTATCATGCATATTAATGAAGTTGCACGTCATACACAACAGAGCGCGCTGATTGGTTTGAACAAAGTCTTTCTCATGAATTAATGCAGCACCCTCAGAGACGTCATGTTGTACTCGCAGGTACAGACAGCCACTCTCCACTCTGAATTTACATGCAAGTATCTCATGGCCGTGACGCAGCTTCAAAAATTCGTTTCAAACCGGAATAACGAATTTGCTCAAAATAACACAAAAACAACCAATTTTCACTTTTTAGTGTAATATATGTGTCCTTATAGTGTTTATAGCAGCGTGGGACACATATATGACTGTCAACAGCTCAAAAAATGTGTTTTGGTGTTTCGTGACCCTTTAAGAAAATGACTGTTGGCCAGATTAACAAATGTTTTATATAGTTCTGATTGAAAATAAAGGTAATTTCACAAAATATTGATTTCATAACTCTTCTGATGTTAAAACGCTGGATTTATGTTGACTGAAAATATGAAAATAAATTTGTAAATGGTTTAAATTTGTTGTTTTATGAAAAAAAAAATAAAGATGCAGTAGGTCATTGACTTCAGAAACATTTATTTGTTGTGCTGATTGAAAGTCTCTTTATATTCCAATAGTAATGATTAAAGTAAATGATCAAATATTATTTATATGTATTTTTATATTCTGGGCATAAGACAAAAAATCTAATTCAAAATTGGTTGGGCTGAGGATTCCCATAATTCTTATAAGTAGCCCAAACTGTCTGTCAACAAATGTAGATTTGTACATCTGCGAAACCCGTTCACACAGATCCACCGTTTGCACATGCACACGAGAGAGCGGTAAAAACAAGTGCTGAATCAAAACTTTCGAAAATCCTGAATCAATATTGGAGTTACTTTTGCACGCTGGAGGAAAGACGACACAATGGCTGAAGTATTTATTTTAGACAGGTAATGTTCTGTTTTAAAACTATTTTAGTCACGCAAAGCTGATGTAGATTGTGTTGTGTTATGAATGGGTTACATGCACAGATGTGTTGTTCAGCCACTGAAATCTTCCGGCGATAGATTGACGTGACTATTTTCAATTTCATAAGGGACCTTTTACAGCATCGATAATGTCGATTTTTATTCAATTTATAAACAAAACATCAGTAAATTGCACTATTCCACCTAGCCTGCTTTACTGAGGTGAAGTTGGTTTTATATTCGCATTGGTTCATTTTTGAACACTGACAACCTGTGACGTGGTCCCTATATTCTAAAATAGCCAACCACTAAGCATACAGTAGTCGCTTTAGGACAAAGTGCGTGAGAGAGCGAGACCAGCGATACTTGCATGCATGAAATATTAAACATTATGACAAGTTTTGCTTGCTACACAACTGAAAACGTGCTAGAAGTTTTTCTTTGGGAATTGTAGTATTATAAAGTACTATAAAGTTTTCTAACTGGAGAATGACATGATCTAGTGCGTGTTTGGGATTTCAGGAGGCGTGGGTTTGGATGAAAGGGGAGGGACTGTGTTGTCAAAGATATTATGCTAACGGATAGCATCTACTGCACCTTTAAATGACAACTAGAAGTGTCATTAGTTTCAAGAATAATAATGAAAAAATGTTTTATTTAAGCATATTACTATATATTGCAACACCAGAGAAACTTTTTAAAGTGCTCTCAAAATTTTTACATATTAAAATAAATTATATTGACATGCATGAACATGAACCTGTTTAAATGAATTTGACTAAACAAAAAAACAATTTTTATTATGCAATTAGTTAAATTTATTCATATTTGTTATAGAGTCTAAAACACTTGTGTGGTAAAATTTCTGACATCATGACACATTAAATGAAATAAATCAATAAAGTTTAATACAATTAAATAAATGATTAACTACATAAATATATGAAATTTAAAAAATATTTAAAAAATGCAGTTAGAATAAATAATTAAATTTATTAAATTAAATAAATAATTAACTAAATATATGAAATTAAATATAAATAAATAAATAAAATAAAAATTAATAAATAATTTTAAAAATATATATGAAATAACCAACCCACCAACCAACATCATTTTTGTCAGGTTATGCCCCTTTTATGTTTTCATCAGAAAAAAATCCTAAGGAAAATCAAGAATGCTGAAAACAACATGAGCGTGAGTAAATGATCCCAGGATGTTCATTTTTGAGTGAACTATTTAATGCATTTCCTCTGCATTGTTTTTTTCCCCCTTAAACCTTCAAATCATTATCATCCAATTTTCAGGCAAATCACCTCCCACGCGTAGTGATCCAGTCAGAAATGCTCATTTGAGAGCCTCAGTAACCTCATTTGGTCTGAAGTGTATCTACACACCTACACCGGCAGATTGACTACACACCAGATGTGATGGAGGGCACGTTCTTCAAATGAGTTTTAGTATTGTTTTGCAAATTACCAATGCCTTAATGTACCGTGCCATTTAACAGGGCTCAGACAGCAATTAAGGCTCGTCTTCAGAGAGGTCGTGACAAGCTGTTGAGCTCTGCGAATGAAGTGAGGAGAAATGCGGAAAGGAAGTAAAGACATGCTAGCGGCGGTCAAATCACAACAATCTGGTTTTAAATGACCACTTTTGGTTCCACATTAACTCTCACGAAACAGTGGCACACACAGCTGATGGATGATGGAGAGAGAAATAGATGTTGTCCTTTAGCACTTTTCCACCAAGTTTGTTTGGATGAAGGCCGTCTGATGTAAACAGTTGTCTTTGATTCCAGAAGAGATTGAAGTTGTCAATAAAATTCAGTCCTTTCCTGTTACATGTTTTCTGCAGCCATACGTTTAGGCCAAGAAGCCGTGAAAACATATTTGTCCCTCTTGCAGGGAGTGGTCCACTGATGAATGACTGAATCTTCAATCTTTCAACTGTTTCCAAGAGCTCACAGAAATCTTTCTTGAGCAGTTCTGACTGCTCCTTCTGAATATCATTCTTCCCCACATGAATGATAATCCGTTTTGCATTCTCATGTTTCCTTAATATGTTCTCAAGCTCTTTGTTTATATCAGAAACTGTTGCATGAGGGAAGCAGTATATCATTGTTGCTCTGCATCTAAAATGTTTGATTATTGAATCTCCAACAATCAATGTTCTTATCTCGGCTGCGATCGGAGCAGAATGCCGCTGTCTAGTCGGCCTTGAGCCTCTGTTCTGTGTAGAATTAGCTGCTGAGTCATGCGATCTCTGTCTCACTGCATTTGGGGATTCTTCACCCATATTACTGAGAACTTCATATCTGTTCTGAAGCTGTATTTGAGTCCGAGCTGTATTTGGGGTAGACGACGCTAATGCAGTAGCGTATGATCTTTGTGATCTGACCCCGAGCGGACCCTTTGGTCTCGCACCTTGTTTTTGCCATTTGTTATCACGCTCATTTTCAACAGTTTTGCTCAAAACAGTAGCTGGAGTAGATTTATGGGACTCACCGGCTGTATGCTGTGAGGGTCCACAATAAAGCGGTGCTGCGTGATCTGGGAGTTCTGGTCGGATCGCAAGTAACTTTGTTTCAAGGACTGCAATCTTTTGTAGAAGTTTGTGGCAGTTTGTGCAGCAGGGAGATTCTAAATCAATACGCTCCAGAGGCATTTTCACAGCCGTGTGAAATTGCTATTATTAGTAATAATTACTATCATTACTTATTAGTAATAATTAGTATTATTATTATTAGTATTGTTATTATTTATTTTGTTGTATGTTTTATATATTTGTATTATTATATCTATATTTATTTATTATTATTTGTATTTATTTTTTGTTATTTTATTTATATTTTTATTAATATTCATTAATATTATTTCCCAGTGATGGGTTGCAGCTGGAAGGGAATCTGCTGTGTAAAACATATGCTGAATAAGTTGGCGGTTCATTCCGCTGTGGCGACCCCAGGTTAATAAAGGGACTAAGCCAAAAAGAAAATGAATTAAATAATTAATAATAATATTATAAATAAATAGATTAATTAATTAAATAATTTATTAATTTATTTTGTTGATTGTTTTGTTATTTATTTTTTAATATTAATTTGTATGTATATTACGTTTATTTTAAATTATTTAAATTTTTTAAAAATATTTTTTTCTTTGTATTTTCATTTATTAATATTAATATTATTAATTTATTTTGTTGATTTTTGTTTTGTGTTATTTATTTTTTATTATTTTATTTTTATTTATATTCCTTTTTATTTATTTTTTTTATTTTTTTCTTTGTATTTCCAATTATTATTATTATTATTATTATTATTATTATTATTATTATTATTATTATTAATTGGTTAACGGGTGTAACTGTACATGTGCTCATAACCACATTTTAAAGTACATATCATATATTTAAAGAATCAATGTCAACTTTTGACACTCAAGATTTAATCTTTAGTTCAAGCTTATTAACCTCGCTCTAATTCTTACATGTTCGCAATTATTTTTTTTGCATTAGAATGTTTGTCATCAAGACATAAATAGTTATTAAATGTAAGAAATTGGGCTCTGTTGTCTTTTTAGTAATGCAGGAATGTGCAAGTAATGAATAGAGCTCCACATATACAGTAGTTTACAGTATTAAGTTATATTTTAGTGCTCACCAATTGTTTCCTCACGAGACTGAAATTAAAACATCTTTTTAATCTCATATAATTATGTTTGACCACACTGCAAAAAAAAGTTGACTCCACTTAACATTTTAAGGCAACAAATTTCAGGACATTTTTGGGTTTACTCAACTTAAATTAAATCAAGTGCAGAATTTGGGTTGAAAGTTGAGTCAACTCAAAAATGTCCAGAAGTTTGTTGCCTTAAAATTTTAAGTTGAGTAACTTTTTTTTTTTTTTTTTACAGAGCACTAAATTCTAGATATGACAATATAATTGACTATTTGTTAATAATAAGCTGAAACATTACACTAATAGTGCTGTTAAATTAAATTAAATTAGCTAATTAAATTAAAGGTACAGCCACATAAACAGTTGATGTTTCCCTGTCAATTCTTAAAGGGATAGTTCACCCAAAATGACAATTTTGTCATCATTTACTCACCCTTCACTTGTTCCTAACTGGTTTCACTTTCCTTCTTCTGTTGGACACAAGACAATATTTAAAAGGAAGCTGAAACTTGTAACCATTGACTTCTATAGTATTTTTCTCTACACTGGATGTCAATGGTTACAGGTTTCAGCTTTCTTGAAATTATCTTATTTTGTGTTCAACAGAAGAAATAAATTTGTAAAGGTTTGTAAAGGGGGAGTAAATAGTGGGTAAATTTGACTTTTTGGACAAACTATCCCTGTGTTAATGAAGCTAATTTAAAAATAGAAGTAATTTTGAAGTGTACCAACCCTATACTGAAAATATACAAAACCGTGACTTAAAACTTTCCACTGAAAAGTCATCTTTGTGTACTTTTGCACCCTGTACATAACTTGTATAATATCTCAAATCGTCCAAGAACAGCACACATGATGCTATTTAGCACTAATTCACTCAAATCTCCATTAATGGAGCGTTCTCATTCTAGCAAGCATGAAGCTTGTGCACTTTTATTGAATTAAATAATAGACTTAATGGGTAGGAATGATGCTTAATGCAGATTCGGTTCATTCTCATTAACAACCTACGAGTGCTGTGATTAGCTGCCACTTCAATGAGACGACGATATAGAAACCCGCATTTCTACATCTAACACTTAACATGTCTAGACTTAAATGGTGAGCAATCGTCGTGAAAGAATGTGCCGTTTATTTTTTTTTAATAACATGAGACTCTGTGACTCGTGGTTTGATGGAGCATTACTTACAAGCCATTGGGTTTATCATTACACCTCAACATTATTCCAGCCGCGGCCTCCGGCGCTCCTTAATTCACTTAATTCCTTGATTATCGATTCCGCAGGCCTCCGGGCGGAAAGGTCAATGTTTTGCTGGTGCTCACCTGAAATTTAAAATGTCATTCAAAATGAGGAGGCAGAGACGGGCTCTTCAAAGGGCAACGGCCCACTAATAGAGAGCTAGTTGGATGGACATGCATGTGCACATACGTTCACATGGGATGCAAGCAATGAAAAAAATACATACTTTGATGTGTTTTGAATTACATTAATAAGTTGCTAGTAAATGATCAACAGCAGGTTACACTCTGAATTAAACTGAATTTATTAGTACTAAGATACAGATTTTTTTGTAATACTATGTTTGTTTATTACTTCTACATTGCTTAAAGGTGTCAAACTGCATTGGTTTAATAAGTTAAATTGTTCTCTGATATCTACAGAGTAGGTTTTTGGCTTCAGTAATTTCAAATAATCTCCAGAAGAGCTTTTATAAGCTCATTTATTACTCCATAACATACCCATAGAATCAGAAGGTCCATAATTGACCATGTATGGTTTTTGTTGTGAATATGAATGAGCTCCACTTTGAAATGCCGCTCTTACAGTCACACACAGAGCATGATGTACACTGAACCTAAAGTGAACCTTACCGGAATCTAAGTAACAACCTATTTTGCTCTCCAGATCTGTTGTGGATAGACTAAATTATAATTAAACTTGACAAAAAAGAGTGATAGAGATGTATCATGTTGTATTTTGAAGCTACGGTCAAAGAAAACACCGTCAGGAATTAATATCAACCTCTGCATGAACATATGACAGTTGAGCTGAGTGATTTGACACAATTCAGCAGTCTGCATGTGTTATAATACGCATCAAATTTCACAATAAACGCGATAAACTAACAAAATATGTAACTAAACATACCTTAATCCTCTTCGGAGTGAAGATGAATAAATATGTAATCTGTAAATCTTGCATTTTGCGTCCTGAGGCGAGTTTGAACATGCCTCATGCTGTCGTTGCCAATTAATGGACAGTAATCAATTTGGCTCTTGTGTTTTCAAAATAAAAGTCTCACATACATAATAAGTGAAATATACGCTGAAATATACGCTTAAAATAACTAATCCCACTAGAAAACATTTGGCTTATCAAAAGCAACCTTAGACATGCATATTAATGCATTAGACATGCTTATTAATGCATGATTTAATGATCTCAGAGGGTTTTTTTATGATGTCAGAGCTGCCTATAAGTCGTGTTCTCTTGATGACATGGCTGCTCGCCAGGTCAGGATAAATGAACTAAAGTAGGCATACATGCAAATGAGGAGGGCATGGCCCGTGAGTCTAGTCACAGTTTGTTTTGTCTTCTGATTGGCCCGTTGTCCACTGGGGTTTTACACTTGTGGAATTTAACAATGTGGAATGAGAACAAAGAAACAGGGGTGTCAGAGGTTCACAGTCTGCCCATTTCCATATACTGATCTCTTTTTATTATACTATGCCTTGGTATACCCAGATTTTCATTGTAAGGCACCTTTAAAAAACTTGTAATAAAAATGGCTTTGAAATTATTTTCACTATGCAAGAAAATTGCACAAATAATTGCAAATAAAGGAAGTACGATAATGAATTGATGCTAAGATGTTGAAGTAGCAAAACTAAAATACAGTATACATTTTGTGTAAAAAAAAAATAACACACACTACACACTCATTAATCTAACAAAACCACATAAAGTAAAAAAATAGCAATAAAAAATAATAAATAAATTAGTTTAATATATAAATCAACCAAAAATATGTATTTTTTTAAAGTGCAACGGGACATTGTAGACTTGACAATATGAAAAATAGTTGTAAATATACAAATAATGTCTTCAGAAATAATTACAAAAAAAGAGCAAGTAACTAATATCCTTTGTTTTATTTACAAATTTTAAAAATGTAAAAAAAAAAAAAAAAAAAATTACTTTTTAAAAAAAAGGTTTCCAAAATTGCGTTATATAAATTAATTTCTCAAATTATTTAAAAGAAGCAGCAAGTAACACATTGAAGGAGACAGACTAAAGTAGTGATTTCTCTAATATTTAAGAGTCTTGTTGTCGATTTCAGTTGTAAGAGCAACAAATAATAACTTGACTTCTAGTTGATCATTTAGAAAAGTGGCAGAAGGTAGATTTTTCAGATAAATCATATGTTGAACTGCATCCCAATCATCACAAATACTGCAGAAGACCTATTGAAACCCACATGGACCCAAGATTCTCACAGAAACCAGTCAAAATTGATGAAAGTAAAATCATGGTTTGGGGTTACATTCAGTGGGGGAATGCGGGAGATCTGCAGACTGGATGGCAACATCAATAGCCTGAGATATCTAGACTTTTGTGCTGCCCATTACAATAAAAACCACAGGAGAGGGTAAATTCTTCAGCAGGATAGCACTCCTTCTCATACTTCAGCCTCCACATCAAATTTCCTGAAAGCAAAGAAGGTCAAGGTGCTCCAGAATTGGCCAGCCCAAATGATCCAAATGATCCAATCCAAATAATCTTGATGAACTCTGGGAGTCCTGCAAGAAGGCTTTCTTTGCCATTCCAGATGACTTTATTAATAAGTTATTTGAGTCATTGCAGAGATGTATGGATGCAGTCGTCCAAGCTCATGGAGTCATATGCAATATTCATTCTTTTTCCAATGCACCATGAGTTTATATTCTATACTGTACATTATTTCTGTTAGGTGCAAGGCATTTGTCTAAGCAAAGTCAGACCTTACTGTCCTAATTAAATAATTAAAAATCAAGGCATGATCATATTTTATTTAGGTAAAATAAGCGTAATCTAGAGGCCTTTGCCTTTCATAAAAGTCACTTCTGATACCAAATGATCAATTAGAAGTCAAGTTATTATTTGTTGTTCCTAAAACTTGGATAGGCGACACAACATTTGTCAGGTGTAGAGGTCAAATATAATTATAGAGGTTGTTGAAGTTATTAAAGTTCCTTTCTTCAAAATGTTACTTTTAATTCATTGTGATGCAGTACTTTTGGTGTCTTTGCACTTTATTTTGAATTGTTCTAGCAATTTATGGTTAAATCTCTGACAGTATTTAGCAGCTGTTAACAGTGATTATATGAAAGCTTTTACACCTCTAAACCCTTCTTCCATTCAATATGATTCAGTTTCGACAGTTTTAAGTGCCTTCTGTGTGAACGGCCACTTATTATGTAAAAGAAACAGTGAATAGGAAGCGCTGTGCATCATGTATTAAATGTAGAGAGGAATGGAGAGACTGTGAAGGAGAATGAAAGAATGTCTATGCATTATTCCGATGATATCTGATTTATTCAGCTCTGGATGCCCATCTCCGCACCGCAAGCGCTTTTGTATTTGATTATGCTAATCAGATCTCAAAGTTTAATTCTCAGTGTAACAGGATCACTTCAGGTGAGGGAAATCACACTGTACTTCTTTATTAAAAGCCTTAGTCTGTCTCTGCCTCTTCTACTATCATTTTCCCAGTGTTGCTCTTTATCAAGTATCCAGATGATGGGAAGGAGTGAAGGCTTAAGGGCGTTTGTACTTTCATACACTGCAAAAAAAGCTTTACTCTCAATTAGAGTTTTTGTCTTGTTTCTAGTAGAAATATCTACAAACCTTTAAACGAAGAAGCATTTTCTAGATAAGTGAAAAATATTATCTTGTTTTAAGAAATAATAAGTAAAAATTAAGTGAGTTTTTTTCTTAAAACAAGCAATAATCTGACAATGCAGTAAGCAAAATAACAACAACGAAAAAAAAAAAAAAACTAACAAGATTATTTTGCTTACCCCATTGGCAGATTTAAACTTGTTTTAAAGAAAACTTGAACATATTTCTCCTCACTGAGAGATGTTATGAACAGAACTGTCTCCTTTTGAACCAGAATTATCTAATTTTATATGTTTTGCATTCATAAAATGAAGTTTTGATGGCGTTTTGAGTATGTTTTTTTTTTATTATAGCAAATAATCGATAACATAAAATATATTTAAAAAATAATAATAAATCTGGATGTAAAAACTAAACAAAAAATAATACAAACCAAAAGAATGATAAATATGCAAAACTGTGTGATGATACTATTATTAAAATGTAACATTTAAATGAAATTAAAATGTAAAGTATTTATTATACTTGTGTTTTAGGACGCTTTAGTATTGCGTTTATACTAAAATTACTAACTAATATTTATTTTTTTCTTTAAATATTAAACTGTATATATTTATATTGATGATGATGATGATGATTATTATTATTATTATTATTATTGATGTTGTTAATAATAAGCCCTTAGAGGAGGAAAAACCCAGCATAATTTTAAACTACAGCTGATCAAATCATTATACAACAGGTAAATGACATTTTAAGTCGTACTCTCTCTTTTGTATGTTGTAGTGCTTTATTTATACCATAGTAATCTGCTAAATCTTCTAAAATGACATTGGGTTTTTAAGCAACGGTTTGCAACGGACTGTCAGCTGCAGATGTCAATGAGTGGCGGAAGAAAGTAGTTCCTCATACAAAAGGGTTTTTGAGACTCCCCATGTTTGATTTTCTTTTTCATATACACAATTATGTCGTCGAACTGTTGTATAAACGCAATATCAGACTTGTAGCAATGCGATATGGCTATATATTGTCACTGGTGGGACACTAAGGCACTCGGCCTGCAGGCCTCGAGCCAATGCACGCCTCCCACCAGTTCCGATATACAGCCATATTGCACTACTATGAGTGTGATATTGCTCATATATTATTATTAGTAGTAGTAGTAGTAGTAGTAGTAGTAGTGGCAGTAGTAGTTGTACCAACAATAACAGCATCAATAATAATAATAATAATAATTATTATTATTATATGTATGTATTTATGTATTTATTTATTATTATAAAAATACATATTTGTTGTTCCTTTTATTTATAACATTTTTCTCTGGTCTGTAGTGGTTTATTTGTTTTTACAGTTCTCTCATTTTTCTATTGTTTCCAATTCAGAAGAATCCAAACAAATTGTACCTTTCTACTTTAAGTGTAGCAGAGGCAGCAAAAGCACCATATCCTTCTTGCTTTTCCTTCGCTATATTTCCTGAGGGTTTTTCTCAGTTTGCCACAGTCTCTGCTGAGCCTCTGCTTCAGTCTGACCGCTCCTGCTATACTACTACGGAAAAAAAAAAAAAAACTGTCACAATGTACACAGTTTTCATTCCTCAAATAAAAACAGATGCATCCGTCAAGGTTAGCTTAGAACCTATAGATTTACTGCCATCATTATTTTCAAGCAATATTACTTTATTCATTAATCTTGAACACACATTGTATCTTTCAAATGAGATTAAGAGGAAAGCAATAAGGCTTTTGCACTCCACTCAGATAATATTAGTGCAGTGTCAGGGGCCGGAGGGAGGCAGAGCCCAGGGCCAAATACACACAGACAAAGAACAGACCCTCACCATCGCCAGCTTCAGAAACTACAGCTGAAGATTATCTGTCTTCATACAATCTTAGTGATCTAAATGTTTGCTCTGAAAAAAAGCAACAACTCATTTTTATTTTATTTTTAATTTAATTATTTTTACTTTTAATTTTTAATTGATTTTTTTCTATCTTTTAATTTTATTTTACTTTATTTTTTATTTTTTTATTTAATTTGTTTTAATTTAATTAAATTAAATTTCATTTATTTATTATTATTATTTTTTTAATTTTAGTTTTTATTTTATTACTTGCATTATTGAAGTAATCATTTATTTTTGTAGGTTTAATTTAATAAAATTTTCAAATGATTTTGAAAAAATGATCATGACATTTTTTTTTATGAAATATTGCACTATTTCAGCTATAGAAATAAAATAAAACTTATAATAAACTATTTTAGCCTTAAAGACGTTTTGAGTATGCTTGTATTAAAGTAAATAGTCGATAACACGAAAAAAAAAAAAAAAACATCTAAGTGATTTTCATTCGTTCATTCATTTTCTTTTCGAGGCGATTGTGCTACCCACTGCGGCATCGTGCTGCCCCCTAAGTGATTTTAGGCATCTATTTTAAAGTTAAATCTTGCCTTTCTTCTGATGCTAAAAAGAAGCTTGTTGCTGCCACTTTAATGTCTGTGTTGGACTATGGCGATGTTATTTGTATGCATGCATCTTCTCATTGTCTCTAGACAATGTTTACCATGGTGCACTGAAGTTTATAACAAATCTCAAATCTCTCATCATTGTGTGTTTTGGGGTAGGATGGTCTGCTTTGTCCACTCGTAGGCTCAAGCATTGGCTTTGTTTATAAATCTATTCTGGTTTTGATCCCGTCATATCTCCAACCTACATTTGTAAAATAAAAAAAAAACCTGTCTCTAGCTATAGCCTTCAGTCTCTGGAAGTGTATTTATTGTCTGTACCAGTGGTGTGTACTGAAATGGGAAAAAGGCTTTTAAATATGCAGCACCTTTTGCATGAAATAACCTCCAACCAAAGTTACAGTTTAAAGAGTTGGTTTGACTACATGCTTTCAAAAAGATTTTAAATTATTTGGAGTTTGAAACATTGGCCTGTAGATGCTCTGAATAGTTTTTAACTGGCATTGCATGTGTTTTGATGGATGAGTGATGTTACCTGTTATTTATTTTGTTTGTTTGTTTGTTAAAACCATGCGAACTCTATACTGCCTAATCTTGGCCAGGTTCGAAATGGTTTTTAAAAAAAGTACAGCATAAACAAGAGGGACACAGCCACTGAGCACTTCTGATTAGTCCACTGCTATGGAACTAACAGTGATGAGCGGCACTGCTTAACAGTCCATCACGTAACACACATCCATCTAGTAAGTGTTTATATTGAAAAACATACATTGCATTGAAACGGATAAAAACGCATTCGGTGTAAACGCGCTTTGGGAAATGCACCACAATATGCCTCCTCACACATCAGCCCAGGTCAACCTGGACAAAACCCTGCTCCTTCTGTAATGACAGCAATAACGTGTCAGAGCACACACCGGCCCACTTAAAATAAATTGAGTTATAACGACGGGCCAGTTGAAGCTCGCAGTGCTTGATTTTGTGTGGTCCTCTGGCAGACTCGTGAGCCTCAGATGTGAAGTGTCTGGACTGCTATAATGAGAAACAGTGAGAGACAGACAGGAGCACCCCCCCCCCCCCCCCCCCCCCCCCCCCCCCCCCCCCCCCCCCCCCTCTCACATTCTGGAAATCTCCGTCTCAAAGCTTGTTTCCAAAGTCGTCCCGCAGTTTGTTCCCTCTCGGAGTCTCTTCATTATGGTGGGTGGCAGATGGAGGGTCTGCTGAGCTTGAGCTTTATTCATTGTGACTTGTTTTTCATTAGTGCCTAATTTGACGTCAGGAAGCATAACTGCTAGAGCCAAGGGGTATATAACAATTATGGCACACGCAGGTTCGACCCTTCAGGTACACGTGTGTGTGTTTGCTTCTAGTTAGTAGGAGACTGAGGACTCATTAATGGTGCTGGTGTGTTGAGTGCAAGTGATCCTAAATGAGTGGAATTCGGTACAGATGTTATAGGTGTCAAGCTCTTTATAATTAGTGTCATTAATCAGTTGTTTAAAAGAAATGAAAGCTGGTCCGAGTCATGGCCTATAGCGGGTTGTGCTCTCACACATTGAGTGCATATAGACCAGTATCCATCAGTGTGTAGACAGGATCCATGCAATTTTCATCCATCCTTTTTCCATCCATCCGAAGTCTTACTGGAGGATGAAAAGCAGAAATGTGACCTGTTTAAATACATCCAGGTTTGCTATTGGTTTTATTTTAATTAAGTTTGAATTTGATTTATGCCCAAACCCAGTTCTAGCCCTTAGCCTATCCTCTTACCCCTACCTCTTGTTTTGTGCATTCATATGAAGGGTTAGCGGTGTCCCAATTCTCGTTAGCTTGAAGGCATAGGGCTATGTGTAAGGGCTAGATAGCTCTTAAAACAAAGATTTTTCAGGACCACACTTGAAACCATGGGGTAGGGAAATTTCCCAGAATACACCATCTACAACGGCAGCATGGCTGCACACTAAAGTCAGGAGATGCACAAATTAGTATGTACATTCATAACCATGTTCGTGTTTTACCGTCACTCCATTCCCACTAAATTTTGTTATCTACAATACATAATAATAACTCTTGTATAGTAGTCTCACAACATACTTCTACATCTGACACTCGATGACACTCAAATCCCCTGTCAGAGAAGTCTAGTGGCTGGGTGTCTGGTATAATGTTAATGCTGTTTTTGTGTGTTTAGATGAATATAGCCAGGGTGTAAATGCACAGTACATGAGCTTATTGCCACATTATATCGTTATGATAACATGGTATTGTTGGTTCAGTTATCCTGAAGTTAATACCAAACAAACCCAACTGGAATAACAACAGCCAGTGACGGATTTAGGCATGGGCAATATGGGTGATTGCACAGGATGGCATCTTGCTAGGGGCGGCATGGAGACAAACCCCTGTTTATTTCTTCAAAATGTCTTATTTTGTGTTCAGAAGAAGAAAGGAACTCGAAGATTTGGAACCACTTGAGGGAGAGTAAATAGTGAGCAAATTATCATTTTTGGTTGAACTATCCCTTTAAGCTGTTAAATTGTTATTCATTCATTCATTTTCCTTTAGCTTAGTCTCTATTTCAAAGGTCACCACAGCGTAATGAACCGCCAACTATTCCAGCATATGTTTTACCAAAGTCCCTTTGAGGCAAGTCATTTCACTTGGTGGCCATTGTTGAAATGCCTCTAGAAACATCAAATTTCCCAAAACTGTTAGCCAAGCTTATGATTACATTACATATTTAGAATCACCAATAAATTTAAACAACAGTCTCATAAACCTAGTTTATAAATGTCCAAATCAAACTAAATCGACATATTTACAGGTTGCCCAAGCTACTGCCCATGTGCACTCAAAAGGAACAAAATAATGACACCAACCTCATTTATGGCCATTCTACACATTATCATCCTCTGGATAATGCGTCGCCTGATCGCGCTGCTCTTCTGATGGCGAATCTCCTCCAGAAATGACAGAGACGTTTTGTTTACAAGTTTGTGGGTGTTTGAACAATTTCTGTCACGTGACGTGTGTTTGACAGGATGGACTCTGCCTCGCATTCATTTCATACAGATTACAAAACCAGAAAACTTTTGTTATCAATTGCATTTGGGTTATTTTAAAGTACAGGTTTCAAGCTTTATGTGGATATATTTCTTATCTCAATTGTGTTTGTTGATCACTAAACTGACATCTGACCCAAGCTTTCCCCCGGAGAAATGTCAGTCTATAGTGATCAATGATTGGCTCCTGTACTAGTCGGCGAGGCTTAATTCACCTTATTGAACGTTACACTTTTCCCCATTGAAAACTATACGAGTGACATGTCTTGTACATTCTATAGTTTTTGATTTTACGCCCTTCCAGCTGCAACCCAGTATTGGGAAACACCCATTCACACACACACTCATACACTACAGACAATTTAGTTTATTCAATTCACATATACTGCATATCTTTGGATTGTGGGGGAAATCGGAGCACACGGAGAAAACCAACGCGAACAAGGGAAGAATGCCAACTTGCCGAGCCACGCTAGACTTGATCTAGTGACTTTTGTACTGTGAGATGACAGTGCTAGCCACTGTGCCAACACTAAGTTTTGTTATTTAGATGCGTTTTTGTTTTGTTTTGCAGTATTTAACCTTATAACTAACCACACTGGTTTCCTTTTGTACTTTTGAATGCAGTAGCCAATCAGAAATGTTTAGATTTGTCACCCTGAAAAACCTGAAGTTGACCCTTACTTTAACCCTATATTTGTACTTTATAGCAGCGCTGGTCTCATCTGTCTTTTTTTATCTATCCTAAGGCACTTTAGAAGAAACAGCAGCATTACTCAATTTTATGTTCAGTAAAAGTCTGACTTCTAAGTTAGTTTTCGTCTGGGAAATCTCAACGGAGATTCGTTGGCCTGGTTAACTGCATCAAGTGTCTGTAGGCGATTGCAAAGCACGAAATATTAGCATATCGATTGAGGTAAAACCGTCACTGTCAAAAGTCTCGTACATCCATGTGCTCTGAAATCACATGTCTTTGAAAGTCTGTGTTGTTGCATCACCATCGGCAGCTGTATGAACCGGACTCCTATGTTCAGCTGAGATATCTGTAAGTCTATTCAATTACCTCAAACACCTTCAAGATCAATGCTTGCATTTCTTCCTCACGGCGAGTTAAGTAATTCATCGTGTATTAGCAGTGACACGGTCTTCCAAGAAATCTACTCCGCTTTCATCTTCATTCTCGTGTCCCAGGCGATGTATCGATTCCTGATAGGAAAACAGTGAGAGGGGGAAAAGAGCAAGGAGGAGATGGAAGGAAGCAGAAAATGCGAAAGTAAAGAGAAAGAAAAAAACAGCCAGTTCTCGCTGTGAAAGTGCCAGAAAAGAAGCCTGAGGCCTAATTTCCCATGGCTCCGGGCTCACGGCTAATTTGTTTAAGTGAGGAAACTGACCTCCTTGAAGATTAAACAATTAGCAGTTCCTGAGCCCTCAATGAACACAACCAGCGAGCCCCAGGAGGAGACGACAAATTATAGCCGGCAACTTCAGGGATTTGCGCTTTGCTCTTCCAGGCTGTCCTGTGCCGAAACAACACCTGAGACCACCTTACACTTGCAGGACCTCCTTGATTGACTTGTGCACGGAGGTCTGAATTGGATTTTTCACCTCAGTCGAACTTAGTTACAACAGTTGAACCTGTAGTGGATTGCAACCCTCAGAAATGGTTTGATTAGCTCAAATGGAAGACACCGAAACCCATTCTCTTTTGGCTGGCGATGCTTTAATGACTTCTCACTCCACTTCATTGTGTTCGATAGCATCCGCTTTCTGCACATTTGTTCCATTTCTCACTAGAACAGACACAAGCCATTAATAATTGCCCTGGCGTTGCTTTTACCGATGTTACGGAGATGTAGTGAGTCTGTTCAACCTGCATTACCGTCACCTACAGTACACAACACTGCTGCAATTCAACACCAAGTCTGAGAGTGAGAAGGAGAGAGGGAATTGCCTGGATATGTTTTGGCGGGGATGTTTTGGCTTGGCTGTAATAACATGTCAAATTAGCATTTCTCCAATTCAGCACGTATACAAAGGCCAGGCTATAATTGCTTTAACCTGCAGCTTCTTTGTGGTGATGAGGTAATGAACACTGTTGAACAATAACAACACATCCGTATTTCCCTCAGCGGCTCTGTCCGTGTTTAAAGCGTGAAGCTAATTTATAGAGCTCATGTTTGGGCCATTTCCACTGGAGATGCGGATTGTACTGTCAGATTTTGGAAGCTGTTCGGCTTATTTGCACATTTCACGAAGGCATGTTGAGAAAATTGAAGGTTAGGCTTGTAGTTTGTGTCCCTAGTGGTACTAGAAGGGATTGCATTCTGCTTGAGCAGACATAATAACTTTGCCTTAAGCAGTTGTGTAGGAGTGAGTGCATATTTAGCATATATACAGTATATTTTCTGATTAACTGTTAATTGTTCATTATACTGGTAAACTCACTCAACTGCATACTTTACATCATGCTGTTAATTGGTTTTAAATTAATGCTGTTTCAATATAGAAGATCCCCTACATCAGTTTTTCTTTTATAGTTTACTTGAATAAAAACTTTTTCAAAACTAATCTCAGGAACCATCTTTCTGATAAGTTAGGTTAGGGTTAATTAAAAAACGAAATGTTACATCATTTGAATTCACATGCAATTTTTAAGGCATGTTCTAGACACGGTCAGTAAATTGAGATCATAAGATCTCAACTCTAACCAAACACACCTGCTTATAGATTTCTAGTGATCTTGGAGACACTGATTAGCATGTTCAGGTGTGTTTGATTAGTGTTGGAGCTAAACTGTGCAGGACACCGGCCCTCCAGGACCGCGTTTGCCCATCCCTGATTTAATTGGTAACCACATTGTTTTTAGTGGATACAATGCATGCTACAGGAATTGTTTTGCCTCATTTGAAATTTCATGAAATGTGTGTTTTAAATTAGGGCAAATAATTAAGTCGAATGATTCTTAGTTGTAAGACTTTGTTCAGGCGGCTCAGTGGTTAGCACTGTCACCTCACAGAAAGAAGGTCGCTGGTTTGAATCCTGGCTGGGCCAGTTGGCATTTCTGTGTGGAGTCTGCATGTTCACCCCGTGTTTGCATGGTTTTCCCTCCGGGTGTTCCGGTTTCCCCCACAATCCAACGACATGCGCTATATGTGAATTAAATACGCTAAACTGGCCGTAGTGTATGTGTGTGAATGCAAGAGTGTATGGGTGTTTCCCAGTGGTGGGCTGCGGCTGAAAGTGCATCCGTTGTGTAAAACATATGCTGGATAAGTTGGCGGTTCATTCCGCTGTGGCGACCACTGATAAATAAAGCAACTAAGCCGAACGAAAATGAATGAATGAAGACTATGTTCAGTTTCTGGTTGTGTCCTGATGCACTAAAATTACACATCTTTTGAGTGAGTCAAAAATATGCAGCAGTGATGTCCATTTAAAAAAAAAATTTAAAATATATATATTTTTAGCCTGTTTTATTGTAGTGTTTTTTTGTGTTTGCTTTTGTTTATGCGCATATTGTAAAAAACACATCCTCTAACCCGGAAGTGAGTTAGCATTTTAGCAGTTCTGGTTCCCTCGTCACAAAGTCAATGGGTTTTTTGAATGGGATCTCAGTTAAATCACTAAAATAAGCTTCGTGGTTACCACAAACTCAAGATACTTTTATGTTTTATTCGACAACATAAAACACATCAGTTACATCACACTCTTGATTTTTTTAAATTAGTTACGCTTCTTTTAAAAGAATGGACTACGGGCGATGTCAGAGATATTATATGTTATCGAGCTGAACTATTTACAATGCAGAGCCCGCTTTAAATGTACAGATTGCGTCAGGCATTTGGATTTGTCTGTTATTTGGTTAAGTATTCTACAGTTTGTAATATTTTTCTAATTGGGTATCATATTGTGTGTAGATAATGCCTTCACTTGTAGAGACCAACATGACAGATTCATTTATTGGTTATTTATTTTAACAAAGCTATTTTATGAAGATACTGCTTACCATAGTGCAGTCTGTCTCTTTCTTGCTCTCAGTACAAATGTGTGAATAAATTGGATAAAATGTATAAATATTTACTGACATTTTAACAAGATCGTTTTACATTAACATACATCTAATAATTTTTTGTCGTCTTTTTCTTTATCTGACCACATTTAATGGAAAGATATGTACACTCCTTTACACTCACCTTAAAATGTATAGCATATGTGACTGTATGGGCTGCTTTTCATTGTCCTTTCTGACAAAAAAATAAATGAATAAATGTTCTTCTCTATCCATGATGGGACTTGCAGGCATTTAATAGACTTGTTGACCTCATTTCTGTCGTCCATGAAAAAAACTGCTTTACATAAAACATAAATAAAAGTGCTATACATAAACAAGAATAAAAGAAACATGAAAATAAAAATGATTTAAAGAATTAAAAATTATTAAAACATTTAAATGTGTTAAAACAGGTTATAAAAAAATAAAAAGACACCTGACAGGTATAGCTTTTTTCCCACCACATTTTTACTAAGGTAAGTGTGCTGTGTGCACATGGGCGATGCACTTATTTA
This sequence comes from Danio kyathit, assembly GCA_903798195.1. NCBI lineage: Eukaryota > Metazoa > Chordata > Actinopteri > Cypriniformes > Danionidae > Danio > Danio kyathit. Next base: position 48,237,221 of record LR812527.1, on the reverse strand, counting down.
AATATATTATGTGATAATATAAGGCACATGATGTGATTAAAGTTATATTATAATATTTAGGGATGTCCCGGTCAGGTTTTTTTTTTTGTCCTCGAGTTCAAGTGATTTTGAATATCTACCGACAACAAAACCGAATCTTTTGGACTTTAGTGCAACAGTAAACATTTAAAAAATTTAATATAAAAACAAATAGCACCTCTACCTAAAATACCCAGCAGGCAATCTTAAGTTTACATATCTCACAGTTTGCTATGGCAATGTTGTTGTCATAAAGTTTAAAATACCTTCAGACCACAGACATACTCGCGCTTTCCGCTTCAAGCTGCTTTCTTTTCTTTTTTCTACTTTGCCAGCATTTAACCAATAGCGTCTCTGCAACAAAGTGATGTCATGCCGCACGTTTTGCTGTTTCTGTGTGAAGTCAAGAAAAAGGGTCCAACTCTGTGCCACCGCATAACTATAGATGTGTTAAAAAATAATAAAAATATATATATTCGAGTCCTAATCGGGAGGTAATGTTCAATTCCGATCAAGTCTGAAACCATGTGATCGGGCCCGATTTCCAATCACATGATCGGATCCGGTCGTCCCTTATAATATTAGCTACATGAAGTGATAAAAGTTATGTTTTATGAGTATGTTTTGAAAAGTTTGATGTGAGGATTATCAGGTTGTACAAAACGTAGTGTGTATATTAAGTGTACATAATGAACCGTGTTTGAACACAGAGCTTATTACAGTATTTGCAAATTTCAAAAAGTCTATGGGAAAATCCTATAGGGATTTTACTGAGGGAGCTAATTTTATGCTAGCAGCCGACTGGCCTACAAGGTCAAGTCTTAGTTCCTCCACTCTATAAAACTTATTTGACCAAAAAAAAGTGCTAAAACTGCCTGAAAGGACATGCAATTATTTGTATATATGAAGGCCCTTCCCGCAATGCAGAAAACATAATCTTCGATGAATGTTATTGCACTGGTGGTATGGCGGTTTGTACTGTTGCAAATAAACACTTTGGGTTTGAGAAAAGCACATTATAAATAAAATTTTTTATTATTATTATTAAATAAATCTTAATTGTAAGACAGTCCTAAACTATTTTTAGTTTCTGGTTGCGTCCTGATGCAATAGTATTACACATTTCTTTTAAGTAACATGCAGCACAAACAGCGATATCCCTTTCCGCAATGCAGAAACAATCTTCGATAAACGTCACTGGTGGTATGCCGGTTTGTTTGGCACACACAAATTTGTGAACATAAAGCAGTAATCTCAGTCTGAAGGGTCAGAATATTGAGCCGCCATCTCAGATCTAGTGTGAAAGTGGACCTGCATTGCCAAGCAATCTAAGAGAGCAGTATTTTCCCCCTGATAGCTCATACTATTTGCCCAGCTCTTCATCACACAGCCAGCCCTTTCACCCGCCTTACATCTTCCACGACTTCTTGAATTTGTGCCCACCCGTAATGTAAGTGTAGATTGCCTTTATGCCTGGATTTCATCACCGTTCCTGCCATGATCGCATTGCCTGAGCGTTTGTATATCTTTTTAAATGCCAACCACTTGCCGTTTACATTCCTCAGCGCAGCATTAAAACGAATTATAATCGATTCAAGCCATAATGAGCGAGACACAAATTAAAAAAGGAAAAAGCATCCAGAGCGCTGCTTGAGAATATTCCTCACTTACAGCCAGCAAATATTCCTCACTTACAGGCAGTACTTACAGTCTCTCTTCTAGCTGTGTGTGTGATGGAAGAGGTCAGGGATAGCGACGCAATCCAGCATTCATTAAAGCATTTGCGTAACCTTCCAACCCATCCGTTATGATGTCTCTTACGCGTAAAGCTCACGGCTATGATATGAAATGGGCCTTCAGGCAGGTTGTGATGTATGCTGCAACCATTCATCCATTTTCCCGCCTTCCATTAGAGAGAACGCTGAGGAGAAATGAGAGTTCGCTGATTCTGGAGTTTTCACGAGCGTCTTCTTTTGAAGTTGTGCGATTTATTCCTGTAAGGCTGGGAATGGGAGTTGGAATCTGAATGAAGTTGAGCATAATAAGCCACATGAGAATTGTCTGGTCTCATAATTACACTGTTAACAATTTCCTGTGGAATCTACAGTAAATTACAGTAAATAAATTAATTCAATTCAAGTTTATTTGTATAGTGCTTTTTACGATAAATATTGTTTCAAAGCAGCTGCACATTATTAAATTACAATTAACCCCCAGGGGTCGAAACCCGCGTATACGCGTTTTGACATGTTTTCACATAAAAACTTAAATTACACTTTCAGTTTTGATCGTACAGATATGAGCAATACATCAATCGAATCTGTTAGGTGTCTAGTTATTTTTGTGTACACTCTCAATTACAACAAAAGTGTGTGCTTTTGCAAAATAAGGAAAATAAACAGTGAAGGCACTTTCTCTTTTCTCTCTTCGTGATCTGTTTTTACAAACACGTCAGTAATATGCACTGAAACTCTGCGAACACTAAACACACAGACATGAGACGTATATCTATAGAAAGCTTGAAGTGTCTACTTTTAAATGCAGCGGTGCATGTTGAAAACAAATATTGCTTGATAAAGTAATCAGTATGAAACCAACGCTATGTCTAGCTTCTCTATCGGAGCTCATTAGTTTTAATGCGACCACGCCCACGAGGCTTTGTTATTACAATAGTCCACGTGAGACTCGCGCAACATGTAAACTGAGGTCAGAAAATACACATGCACATGACAGACATACCTGCATAAAGCTTAGAGGGTGAACTTTCCAACTCATTTTGAAAGCAAATGTTGTCTCGCTAGGTAATCCATACAATTCTCCTGGCAGAGCGGCTCTTCCCACTTCCGCCATTAATACAAACAATGACATAGGCTGCCCACATGCCCACAGCGCGCTGGCTAGAACGTGACGCATGTTATACGTGTTATTAATTTAATTTTTATTTATTTTACCGTAGTTGAACCTGTTAAAGTTTGGAAAAAGTTAACTAAGGCTGCAACTATTTGGGCAAAATATATATAAAAGGTCTTAAAATTGTATTTTAAATATTCTTGTGTTTTGTCATTATGCCAGAGTCATTCAGAAATTATTATTAAATGCTGGATTAATGCACAAGAAAGTTTTTACTACAACAGTTTTGCAAACACGTTTCCCTCCATTTCTCAGTGAATATAGGCAGTGTATTTTGATGCATTTAAACAAATCAGATTTATTAAACAGATATATTTAATAAAATAATATTTTAGTCACCAAATATATTCAGAAATTGAAAGATAATACAAGAAAATTCAAGCAAAATATTGAAAAAAATTACAACCTACAAAATTTTAACTAAATGTAACAAACATTTAGTTTGGGCTAGCTTTTCCAAATGGACATTGCTTTACAACGTCCTTGATGGGTGAGTGGGGGAGTGTCTTTTGTTTCTCCAAGTGTGAATTATTGATGACCATTGTCACTCACGCATAGACCTGAGATAAGCCAAACAAACTTAACAACATGTAAATCGTTGTAATGTTTCCTTTGAATGAGAGAATAAAATAATTTTTACATAATTGTGAAGTAAATATTCTAGCCTACCAGACTGATTACTCAAAAGTCTTGCTCAAGCACATTTAGTGTGTTTTTGAACCTTATTTCAGCTACATTTTTTTTCTGCAAATCCTACTAACCATGCATAATATTTTTTTTCTAAAAAACACATGCATGTACATCAATAATTGTCACATATTGTTGTAGCACAGTTTGTGCTGAATACAAATAAAATACATGTTGGCCAATACCATGTAATAAGTGGCTGAAATTAGCACAAATGTCAGGGCATGTCAAGGGACATCTCAGGGGCCCCAAAATCACCTCAGACCTCAGAAGTTATAAACAAATATAAGTTATTATATATAAACATAGTTAGGTGATGTCTATATGATAGTAGGTGATGTCTATGCGTAAATGTTTAATGAAGTGTATGTGCTGTCCTGGATGGTTGGGATCATCTCTGTTTGTCTCTTTTTATAAGTTGTCCTCAAAGTCCTTGATGGTTGGAATCATCTCTTCGTATGTGTTGTCCTTGAGGTCATCAATGGTTGGCATCATCTCTTGACAGGTCTTGGATCAGGTCTTGGATTTGACCGGTAAATCGAGAGCTTTGCCTTTCAGCTATTCTATTGGACTTCATCAAAAATATCTGAATTTGTGTTGTGAAGATGAACGAATGTTTCAGGGGGTTGTAACGATGTGAGTAATTAATAACAGAATTTTCATTTCTGGATGAACTAATCCTTTAATAATTATGATGAACAAGGGTGCCAGCCAGTAATGTACAATCCTGTTTGCAGTATCAGAGATGATTACATTCACCCCTGTGTTTGAATGTGCCATAGTGAGCACTTTACTAGACAGATGGTTTTCCTGCAGAAACTTCATTGTAATAGGGAGATTTTGACCACGAAGCGGATGGAATTAGTCTGAGTGCGGGAGAGAAATGTTATGTGGTCAGAACCCAGTTTTGCAAGCTGTAAGACCAATGAAGAGAGAAATGAGGAGAACAGCCCACCCTGTCAGGATTGCTGTACTGTGATGGATCGCACAGATTAGTGGTACCTCTAACAGCTCGCCTATTGCTGTGCTGGCAAAAAGATTTAGGTATAGCTTGATGTTCTGGGAGATTGGAGAAATCCCGCTTATTTTAAAGGCCTAGTCTTTACTGATCATGAGTGAAATTTGAACGGTCAGTTGAATGATTTATTGATTATTTAATTGTGTTGCAATTCTTTTATTTTATTATTCTTAAAATTGCTGAAGAAATGTTAAACTTATTTATTTTTTTAAACTTATTTATTTATTTATTTATTTATTTATTTATTTATTTATTTATTTATTTATTTATTGTTATTATTACTATTCATAAGTAGTTTAACAATAGTAATAATAATAATAATAATAAATAAATAATCAGATTTTTTAATGCTATCCCCCCCCGAATAATTGACTCTTAACAAATAATTGGCTTTTAAACAGCAACCTCTTGGTGAACACACACACACAGTGGCAGCGAGTTTTGCATGTGTACTATTCACATTTTCTTCAAGATAAATCAAACTGTTATCTATAATGGGGCAGTATCACGGAAAGTAATGATTTCGTATTTTGTGCAAACGCTTTTTCAGCATGAAATCCATTTCAGAATCTGCTTGTTTCCTTTGGGATACTTTCTGCAGTGGCAGATCTGGTACTGGGGAGCCACTAACCTCTTTTAAGCCAAGAAGTTGTTTTGGAAGCTCCAAATAAACATAGATGGGCCATTTATTCATTCCCTGTCTCCACCTCCTCCTCCCGAGTCCCACATTACACACACACAGATTATAAGTACTTCCCATAGATGCAAGGGTTTTTATTCTTTACATACTATACATTCAATCCCCCTACCGCAACCCTACCCCTAAACCCAACCCTCACAGGAAGCAGTCTGCTTTTTTACATTTTCAAAATACTTCATTTTTTTGTGACTATGAGCCGTTTTCCTCACAGGGACTCAAAAAATGGCTTCATGAGGTCAAAATTTACTGGTATTGCTATACTTGTGGGGACATTTGTTCCTCACAATGCAAGGAATACAAGGCACACACACAAACACACACAAATACACACATTTGTACATCTACGTACATGTACATCTATCTATGAGGACTTTCCGTGGATATAATGATTTTGAATTCGAGTTTATTTATTGAATGGGATAGCTCCTTGAGATGTCAGATCTAATTTTTGAAGGGGTTTTCCCTATTTTATACTGTACAAAGTCAAAACGTTGTAACCCCAACTCTCACAGTAATCAGTCTGCATTTTTGCATTTTAAATCACTTCATTCTGTGTGATTTATGAGCCATTTTCCTCATGGTGACCAACAAAATGTCCCCACAAGGTCAGGATTTACTGGTATACACAATACACAATGTCAAGAATACAAAGCACACACACATTAAGTTTATGTTAATTGAGAGATCTTTATTTGTTTCATAGACATATTTTTATTGCCAAGCAATGCTTTCTATCTCTGAATCCAACTTCTAAACATACAATACTCCATACAGAGAAACTGTTTGCATTTATACTTTCAATATTTTTATTTTATTTTTTTCCCTCAAGAGAATCGACGGCCAGTCTCTACGATATATCAAAAACCTCAGGTTTTTCTATCTTGTGAGAACATTTTATCTCACTGATCTAGAATAAACAAGTACATACACACATAGGGATGCAACGATTATAGATTTTGATTTGCACGATTATAGTCTGAGGAATAATCACGGATTCAGGTTTATCACGATTATTATGCATTCGTTAATTTCAAAACAATACTAGTTTTGAAAATCACATGAAACTCATTTTTTAAAGTGTATTTTTATTGCTGCTCAGTAACTTAATAATATAGTACATAATAATAATAATAATAATAATAATAATAATAATAATAATAATAATAATAATAATAAAACAATAGTCCATTTCTCTTTGGACTTAAAAATAAGTGAAAAAAATTTTTAAACATAAGTAATAATTTTACACTGAAAAAAAATGACAGAACAAAAAATAAAATAAATAAATAAATAAATAAGAATAAAAAATAGTTTTTGTCTAATGTAAATCTAAGCAAGTAAGTGTTTCCTTTTTAAAGAGAAGGCTGCTGATCTTCTGTCTGAAAGGCACTTTTGATCAACAATATTATGAACTTGTTTGATATTTTTATCTAGTATTTTTTTCCTCTTAGTGGTAGAAATGTGAATATTCCATACAAAGTATGAAGCTGAATGGTCAGTTCTTGTCACGTATCTCGCAGTGCGCTAGTGCCATTCTTTCAACTAGGTGCACCTGTAAAGCTTAAGCGTGTCACTCCCAATAGGTAAAGTCTATAGGATACACGGCCGGCCAGAAATGCGATATGCACGTCAATATAGCAGCATTTTTATGACCTGTATAACAATAATTAATATTTTTACGGTACTGTGATGGTTGGGTTTAGAGTTAGGGTAGGGGTAGACGTTAAAAATACAATTTATTTGGTAATTTAATAGATAAGATAACTAATACTCAGTACATCTATTGTTTCATGTTACTGTGATGGTTGTGTTAAGGGTTGGGGTGGGGCTAGACGTTAATAAAATACAATTAATGAGATTTTATAAATAATATAAGTAATAATTTTTGTTAACTTCTGGCCGCAACCGCATTCGATCTAGCGCAATAAAAGAAATACCAAACTTGTCCGCGCAAATGACGCAAAATGTGAACAGCCCTTAGTTAATAACCTCAGCCATAGTTAATTCAGTGTGTGTGTGTGTGTGTGTGTGTGTGTGTGTGTGTGTGTGTGTGTGTGTGTGTGTGTGTGTGTGTGCATATTAGCCTCGGTGTACAACCTTGGAACTTTAAACATGCGCACAGTTGGCATTACTTTTAGTTGCAGCAGTTTTGTTCCATGCAAAAATGCGGTATTGAGAAGCCTTTACAATTGATCGCCCACTGAAGCTAAGCAGGGCTGCGCCCGGTCAGTACCTGAATGGCAGACCACATGGGAAAGCTAGGTTGCTGTCGGAAGTAGTGTTAGTCAAGCCAGCAGGGGGCGCCCAACCTGTGTTCTATGTGGGCCCTAATGCTCCAGTATATTGATGGGGACTCTATACTGTTCAGTGAGCACCGTCTTTCAGATGAGACGTTAAACCGAGGTCCTGACTCTCTGTGCTCATTAAAAATCCCAGAACGTTCTTCGAAAAAGAGTAGGGGTTTAACCCCGGCATCCTGGCTAAATCTGCCCACTGGCCTCTTTGCATCATGCCCTCTTAACCATCCCCATATCATAATTGACTTCATCACTCTGTCTCCTCTCCACCAATCAGCTGGTGTGTGGTGTGCGGACTGGTGCAATATGGCTGCTGTCACGTCATCTAGGTGGATGCTGCACACTTGTGGTGGATGAGGAGATTCCCCCCAATGTGTAAAGCACTTTGAGTGTCCAGAAAAGCGATATATAAATGTAAGGAATTATTATTATTATTATTATTATTATTATTATTATTATTATTAATTAACCACGATGAATTAAAGTGTGGTAAATAGTGAAATTGGTTAATCGTTTCTTTCCTACACACATGCATGCACAAAATCACACACATCAGATTTCTTGTAAGGGTAGGAGCTTTTTCCCTCCCAGCTTTGGTACATCTTTGTACATTTATTTCCAGAGAAAAATTAGCCAGGGAAAAATCCTTCTTCCACTTTTAATGACAGAAGCGGAAGAGGGGGAGGATCCGGAGACTCTAGTCGATGTAATTAATGAGGACTTCTTGCTTACAAGATGAAAATTCATTTCGCAGGCCATGTGAAGACATGAGACTGCCTCCCGCATGAAGGATACACCATAACACTGCGAGCAGGCAGGGGGGTAATTGATGACGGGCTGCTGCTGCTGTAAATGTGCTGTAAAAGCCATTAGGAAGGGTTTCAGTCATGGCGGTCTGATGCCTGCACAGATAGACTAGCCCAAGAGAGAGAGAACGGCGAAAAACACAACACAAGTGCTCTTCAGACACGAATACGGCTTTTGGAAACTCCGTTCCCGCCAGCTGTCAGCACATTTCTTGCACTCTCTAATTGCCAATGACCTAGTGCTCTGAAACTGTGAGAGTTGCCATACAGCAGCAAATTAAATGCCTTTGGTTGCGGCCTCCATGTGATGAGCCTGTGATAATAAATATTCCTGCTATTAGCAGATGACATGGATTTATGACTCGATCAACATCACCAAAAATAGGAACCGGGCCTCCGCGAGATGGGAGGATGGGATTATGGGTCTGTCCTTGGTTTGAGATCTCTGTGCCTCAGGGTTTTTTGGTTTTTCTCCAGGTTTTCTGTGCAGGGAGACTCTTGAAAGGAAGCTTCTTTTCGTTGGTGTCCTGCTGATTGGGTTAAAACATGAGTGTACCTTGTTCTTGTGCCATGAAAGATGATGTCCAGCTTGCTTGGCCAAAAGCGTGCCAAGATAACATCCTTGCACCAGTATAGGGCTTCCACTAAATATTGTCTAGATCCGTACTTTTTTATTTATGCCAAATTCTGACCCTGCCATCTAAATTTTGTGACAAAAATCATCGGACTGGAGAACCTTTTTCTAGTTTTCTGTTGTTTAGTTTTGGTAACGAGTGATTGTAGTGCTTGTAATGAATGATTTTCTGAGCTATTGTTGTCTTTCTGTCAGCTCAAACCAATCAGGGGTGTGTTTCCCAAAAAACACAGCTGAATTACCAAAGTATGAGGCATGGTTCAGGAAAAATAAACAATGTAAGTGACAAGTGTTTCCCGGACTCTTTTAGAGATTTAACATTTGAATCATGTTAGTTAAAACTTCTTTAGCTTAAATGCGCAACATATGCTTTTATATATAATAAAATGATATATAAATGTTTCACAAACAATAATATATATTCATTCATTCATTTTCTTTTCGGCTTAGTCCCTTTATTAATCTGGGGTCACCACAGCGGAATGAATCGCCAACTTATCCAGCACATGTTTTATGCAGCGGATGCCCTTCCAGCTGCAACCCATCTCTGGGAAACATCCATAAACACTAATTCACACTCATACACTACAGACAATTTAACCTACCTAATTCACCTGTACCGCATGTGTTTGGACTGTCAAATCAAATCAAATCAAATCACTTTTATTGTCACATCATCAGCAGCACGTGTGCTATGATGAGTGAAAAGCTTAGGTGCTGGCTCCAGACAGTGCAAAATACAGACAGTGTAAATACAACGACAGTGCAAAATACAGACAGTGCAAAATACAGACAGTGCAAAATACAGACAGTGCAAAAATACAGACAGTGCAGAATACAGACAGTGCAAAATACAGACAGTGCAAAATACAGACAGTGCAGAATACAGACAGTGCAAAATACAGACAGTGCAAAATACAGACAGTGCAGAATACAGACAGTGCAAAATACAGACAGTGCAATATACAGACAGTGCAAAATACAGACAGTGTAAATACAACCACAGTGCAAAATACAGACAGTGCAAAATACAGACAGTGCAAAATACAGACAGTGCAATATACAGACAGTGCAAAATACAGACAGTGTAAATACAACCACAGTGCAAAATACAGACAGTGCAAAATACAGACAGTGTAAATACAACCACAGTGCAAAATACAGACAGTGCAAAATACAGACAGTGCAAAATACAGACAGTGCAATATACAGACAGTGCAAAATACAGACAGTGTAAATACAACCACAGTGCAAAATACAGACAGTGCAAAATACAGACAGTGCAAAATACAGACAGTGCAAAAATACAGACAGTGCAGAATACAGACAGTGCAGAATACAGACAGTGCAAAATACAGACAGTGCAAAATACAGACAGTGCAGAATACAGACAGTGCAAAATACAGACAGTGCAATATACAGACAGTGCAAAAATACAGACAGTGCAAAATACAGACAGTGCAGAATACAGACAGTGCAAAATACAGACAGTGCAATATACAGACAGTGCAAAAATACAGACAGTGCAGGATACAGACAGTGCAGTATACAACAACATACTCACAAAAAAACAAGACAATGTAAAATTGGCAATGTTGACAGCGATACGTAGGCAGTATTGTTTTAAGTATGGATTTGTTAAAGTGCAGTGCATGCTACATCTTGACGGTGTGCAGTGCGGGGTATGGAAGGGTTTGTGTGGGGTGTGTTAAGTGTTCATCAGCCTGATAGTCTGAGGGAAGAAACTTTCCTTCAGTCGGCTGGTGCGTGACCGGATGCTGCGGAACCTTCTGCCTGAGGGTAGCAGAGAGAAAAGTCTATGGCTTGGGTGGCCATAGTCTATGGCTTGTGAGGGAGAACATGCAAACTCCACACAGAAACGCCAGCTGACCCAGCCAAGGTTCGAACCAGTGACCTTCTTGCTGTGAGGCGACAGCACTACCTACACTGCGCCACCGCATCACCATAATATATATTATGTAACATAACACATTTGGCAGCTTGAAAACCTTTTTTGGTCTTTTTCCATCCATACTTATTTGAAACACTTAGTTAAAAAGGGACATTTCCTTTCGTTTGCAAATATTACAGAAAATATTCCATATTTCAATATAATATTGTAAACAAAACATAAAACCACTTACAACACATAGTCTAATCTCATATACAAATCAGATATGTGGCCATACAATGACAAGTTAAAAAATAATTTTCATGTATTTGTCATCTATAAAATTATATATATATATATATATATATATATATATATATATATATATATATATATATATATATATATATATAAATTAATTAGTTTTCTTTTCAGCTTAGTCCCTTTATTAATCAGGGGTCGGCACAGCGGACTGAACCGCCAACTTATCCAGCATATGTTTTACTTAGCAGATGCCCTTCCAGTCAAAACCCAACTGGGAAGTACCCATACACACACATTCACTACAGCCAATTTAGCTTACCCAATTCACCTATATCACAAGTATTGGGACTGTGGAGGTAAACCGGAGCACCCGGAGGAAACCCACACGAACACGGGGAGAACATGCAAACTCCACTGACCCAGCTGGGAATAGAACCAGCGACCTTTTGCTGTGAGGCGATCGTGTTTCATTTATATATATATATATATATATATATATATATATATATATATATATATATATATATATAATCACCCTGACACACAATCACAAAAGAGCTATGAGTATTTCTGCCTTTAATTACCATGAAGTGTTTAAAATGAAGGGTGTCATGGTGGCTCAGTGTTTAGAACTGTCATCCTCACAGCAAGAAGGTTGCTGGTTCGAGTCCTGGCTGGGCCAGTTTTCATTTCAGTGTGGAATTTGCATGTTCTCCTTGTATTGGCGTGGGTTTCCTTTGGGTGCTCCGGTTTTCCCCACAGTCCAAAGACATGTGGTATAGGTGAATTGGGTAAATAAAAATTGGCAATAGTGTATGAGTGTGTGTGTGTGTGTGAATGGGAGAGTGTTTGAGTGCTTCCCAGTACTGGGTTCCAGTTGAAAGGGCATCTACTGTGTAAAACATATGTAGGAATAATTGGCGGTTCATTCCGCTGTGGCGACTCCTGATAAATAAGGGACTTAATTGACTGTAATAGGGACTAAATGAATGAATTAATGAATGAATGTTCAAAATGACTGCAGGCATCTTACTTTGAATATGTATGCCTCTGTTGCCTAGCAACTTCCTGCTGACAAAAACATAGCTTTCTGTTAACAAAAACTTTACTCTAGACATGTTATAAAGCAACGTTTTCAGTCCCATGAAAACCTTGCTCTCCTGCTTGTGAAAGCTAAAAATGGAAGTGAGATGCAGACCGTCTAGCCCAGGGGTGCTCAATCCTGTTCCTGGAGATCTACCTTCCTGCAGATTTCTTTTGCAACCCATATCAAACACACCTGCCTGTAATTATCAAGTGCTGTTCAGGTCCTAATTAATTGGTTCAGGTGTGTTTGATCAGGGTTGGAGCTGAACTATGCAGGAAGGTAGATCTCCAGGAACAGGATTGAGCACCCCTGGTCTAGCCTAACTACACATTTATAGGCTCTATTACCAAAAAGATAATATTTTTAGGGTAATGAATAGAAGCTTTGAGTGTAAATATACAGTTGGAGTCAATTATTAGTGCTCCTGAATTATTAGCCCTGTTAATTTCTGTTTAACGGAAAGGTTTTTTTCAAAACATTACTGAACATAATACTGTAGTTTTAATAATTAATTTTCTAATAGCCGATTTATTTCGTTTTGCCACGATGACAGTAAATAATATTTGACTAGATATTTTTCAAGATACTAGTATTCAGCTTAAAGTGCAATTTAAATAAGTTTAACTAGGTTAATTAGGTTAATTAGGCAGGTTAGGAAAATTAGTCAAGTCATTGTATAATGATGGTTTGTTTGGTAGACAATCTGAAAAAAATGCTTAAGAGGGCTAATACAATTGACCTTAAATGTTTTTTATAAATTAAACTGCTTTTATTCCAGCCGAAATAAAACAAATAAGACTTTCTCCAAAAGAAAAAATGTTATAGGAAATACTGGGAAAAATTCCTTGCTCTGTTAAACATCATTTGGGAAATATTTGAAAAAGAAAAAAAGATGCACAGGAGGATGAATAATTTAGACTTCAACTGTATATAATGTCTTATGTAAGAATGCTATGGCAATTCTAGTAGTTATAGAATTCTGGTTCTTCGTATGTTGAAATGTGTTGGTCTTGTTTTCCTGTTTCTCCATGTATAATCAAAGAGGAGATTCAAGCACCACAAATTCACTCTTTTAAAGAAAGCCTTCAAAACAAACACCCTGGTTAGTCAAAATTGTTCCACTTTCTCTGCAAATCCTCCACAGCTCAGTAGAGATAAACCGCAGCTTATTCCCTCCGAATGTCTGTCAGGGTAAACTCAGGCTTTTACACTAGAAGTTTCCATCCTGATATGTTCTTCGGTCTCAGAGGAATGTCTTTTTCTCTGTCTGGTGTCAATGAGACCGCGTCTGGGATCATGGCTAATAAGGCATGGAGTGTGGTCAGCACAGCCCATTCGACTGAGAACACAGTGAGCTCTACTTCACTTTCTGAGAGCTAGAAAAGACAAAACAGAAGAGATAAAGGAGGCTGTTCACTTTCGGGACTGTGCTGTTCTCCTCCAGGACACACAGGAGACTGGTGGTCAGGAACAAAGGGACTGGGACAGAATGTATAGTGTACTGTAGAAGGAAACATCCCTCATCTCAAAGAGTCACACTAAACTTTTGGTAATGCTGTGACATCTGAGATAGAGAGGCCTCTGAGGAGCAGTAAAATGTGGATAAACTCAATGGTTGCTTCATTTGTTTCATTAGAAAAATAAAGAAAATAAAATGTCCATATTTATTGAAACAGTGTATATCAGTTTTATTGTCATTGTATTCTTTTAAAGGCATGATTAATCTATATCCTGTCATTTGCATAATGACTAACACTCTTAAAGAGCCCCTAATATGGATTTTTGAAAATGATCTTCTATGCAGTGTGTAACACAATTCTAAGTGAATGAAAACATCCAGCCTAGGTTTAAATATGAAAGTGCACCATGTTTAAAACTATTGATTCTTAAAGGAATGAGTTGACTCAGAGTCGAATAAATGATTCTTTTTGTGCTTGAATCTTTTGCCTGTTCGTATCGACATCAATACGAGACATTGCCAAATATGTAGATCTGGTAAAACATGAATGCGCCTTTCCCTTCAAACACTAGCGAACTGCAGGGTATCGTGGGATTGATCATGACACGAAGATTTCTAGAGATGGCCAGAGATGTGACTGTGGGGAATAAAGGTGTAAAGTTCATTTTCACAACAACACCACAGTATAGTCAACACCCAGCAAACATTTTTTTGTTTTGTTTTTATAGGCCAAAACTAGACTAGTCATCAAATAAACAGAAATGAATGACTACGCATATAATGTCTGTCTAATCTATCTATTTGACGACTAGTCTAGTTTTGGGCTATTCCTAGATGTCTATTAGATTTTCCATGACAGCCCAAGTTTACCCTTGTTTTAGCCAATCTGTCTACGTTTAGATGTCTATTAGACAGCTATCAAACACAAAATTGTTTGCTGGGCATTGTGCTGTGTTTGTTTCTGTCATTTTTCTGATGATTGATACAATAACCTATGCTGCAACGTGAGATTCGCTGGCAGTTTATTATTAAAGGATGGATCAGCAAAGACTATTAATGAATGGGACTTTGTCAGTAACTGTTACACTGTTTATTTGGACCAGTTTCTTCTTCCTCCAGATCTTGTAAGTGTTTCCCCTTCCTACACAACCTGTAAGTTTGAGTAAAATGGTTGCCTCGTTTTCTGTAGTTTGGTAAATATGTACCTAATTGTGTGTTGTAAATTGTAATCGTTCCGCACGGCTTGTAACCACATGTTACAGATCAGTGCTTGTAATGTATCTCAGGTAAAATCTGTATTAGTATTTAGATATTACATCCAAAACCACTTTGAAACGCAACTGGGCTTCTTGCTTTAACAATTTAAATGTGTTTCTGAACTAGCGATCCCCTGCTGTTTGTTATTGCTATGGCCACCATCAGCGGTTCCTACATACGCGCAGTGAATTTTCAAAATAGTTCAACTTTGCCACTGTGTGGATTAATACTGAATGCGTGTCGTTGTTATTACTTGGGGTTATGGTTAAGAATATCTTATATGCTGGTGTTTAACTACATAGCTTTAATGCACACCTGCATTAGCCTCACACGTATAGGGGAATTACCAACCTACGTCACACATGACATCACACGTGTTCAACCGCGCATACCGGTTGCAAAAAAAAGGCCGGTTGCAATAGCAAACTTGTCGTGTTGTGCGGTAGGATGCCAAAATCGAAAAAGTCCAAAAGAGAAGTCCAAAATAGAAGTCCAAAAATAGAAAAATTCAGATCAGCTAATTGGAGTGAGGACCTAATTAAAAATGCTCGACTCTGCAATTGTCATTTTATATCAGCTAAGTTTACGCTATTTTGAATCATACACATTACTCGTTTTTGACTGCAACAATAATTTCAGGAAAAAACTGTTAAATATGGTTAATAAAAATGTAAAAATGTGTCTTCGCATACCCTGCCGAACAGGTGCAGTTCGCTGTCAGAATGGAATTGTTTTGCTTGTTGATGATAACCCAGGTTATCAGGTTGTACAGTTCCGTATTCTTTCCTTGTCTCGGGTTTAAGCACTACATAGTTTTGAATCTGGTAATCATGGAACATTATTTCTTGCACATGACCACACAGAACAAAATTGTAGGCATCCAAAGACTTGTAGGCCTTTGAAGTTTCAATGAGATTGTATATTGTTGTATATGAGTTGTATATTTCGGGCTGGACGCGCTTGGGAGGGTGCTATCGCAAATGGACCTGTCAGATGAACGCAGTTCACTTTAACGTTGATTTTGCAGAATAACTGTGCTTATCACTGGGTAACAAGCTGTTATAATAAGCTGAAAGCATTATGTAAATAATATATATATATATATATATAAACGTTGTAATCAGTATAACTTCTCTAATACAACAACAAATTCTGTACCGCATCGGATGTCATTCCCTTGTTGTAAATGCTAGCGCTCCCGTTTTTTTTCTGTAACTTCGATGTGCGCGCATCCTGAATGTTTACAAACCAGTTATTCGCCTATACTCTGTACTTTGGCTACTTCATAACCGTAGTGGGCATTTCTCTCTGTCTTGCGCTGAACCCAGTTGACGATCACAACAGACTTAGTCATTGGACTAATCAGCACAGATTAGCATCACGCAAAGCACAAAGGAGAGGTTTGGGACCAAATAAATCACTGAACAAATCCTATGGGAGTCGTTGGGATAATTAGGTAAAAATAAATGCATATTATAAGACAATGAAAGAGTTTTTTGACCTTACTTGCATTTCAGCTTGTTGTTGGAGACCCCTTTAACCAAAATATGACCTTGTGTAATGCATAGAGTGGCTCTTAATAAGTAAATAAATAAAATCACATTAAAAAGCTATCCAAATAGTTCACATATTTTGATGTCAAATTAGCTCTGTGCATTTATTTATTTATTTTATTTTTTTAAACTATAATTTTGTTCATATAAACATTTAGAAATAGTTTGTTATACTTTCTGAAATCATAAAATAACTCCCAATAAAATTTATGTTTGTATCCAAAACATTATTTTATTATATTATTCATTATTATTATTAATATTATTTGATATTATTATTATTATTATTATTATTATTATTATTATTATAACTGTAACATTGTTGTTGTAACTATAAAATATTAATTTATTTTTTATTTTTTATTTTTAATGATCTTTAAAATGTTTGATGTTCATTTTAAGGCAGGAATGTCATTGTCCTTGGAATGCCAAACAGTATAAAAGTGATTATATAATGACATTTTATTAGATATTTTATTAATTTGCTTATTTTATTTGTAATTTTTTGTTGTTGTTTGAACTGCCACAATACAATACACTAATAAATCAAAATCTGAAGTGACAGCTAAACACCATCCAGTCAAATCCAGTTAAACACATTTATCTCAAGTTTAATCTGAGCCCTCTAGTGAATCTGCTACTATTTTCACCATCATTTCATGAGACATTTACTTGATAAATCGTCTCCCAGAGTGCTTCAGAGAGCAATAAACCCATTATTTATAGGTGCACAAGCCTTCGGACAATTGTTAATGTCACCGTGTCCTGACCTCACGGCTGAGTTCAGAGCTCTATTGTTCAGTCGGCTGAGTCGGGCCTGCGAAAGTGTTTATGATACTAATATCACTCAGTCCCATATGGAGAGGGCAGACCCATAGACTCGCGACTGGGATGGTAGAGGACACGGTTACCGGACCGTAGCCCTGTCACGCAGAGATGCAATCATGACTGTCATTATTACCATTTAGTCCTTCACCAGATGCCCTCTTAACAGGCCACCAAACCTGACTAAAGTACGCATGAATGGATAAATCTGGTCACACTTTATTTTAAGGTTCAATTCTCGCTATTAACAAACAATTAACTATGACTTTTGCTTCAATCAACTTAAAATTGGCTGCTTAATAATAGTTAAGTTTAGGGATTAGGGATGAAGAATATGATCATGCAGAATATTTACTTTGTAAGCAGTGTTGTGTAAGTTACTATTAAAAAGTAATCAGTTGCTAATTACATAATTACAAATGTATTTAAATAAATTTTTAATAAAGTATCGAGTCTGAAAAGAAGGCAGCACGGTGGCTCAATGGTTAACATTGTCGCCTAACAGCAAGAAGGTCACAGATTCGAGTCCCGACTGGGCTAGTTGGTATTTGCATGTTCAGCCCCTGTTCGTGTGGGTTTCCTCTGACATATGCCAGAGTTGTTGGCAGTTCATTCCGCTGTGGCAACCCCTGATAAATTAGGTACTAAGCTGAAGGAGAATGACTGAATGAATGAGTCTGAAAAGTAATTTAATGACTTGACTCAATACTACTTAAAATACTATGCATATAAATATTAACACATGGATTGATAATAAAATTTTTAGTCTTTCAACAAGCAAAAATCTCTTTCTGAGTGTACAATCATCAGATCTTTTAATCAGCTCACGTCTTTTATGTCAATGTATTGATGATGTTTACTTCTAGAGTGACATTTGCAACTTTATTTAGTTCAATGAGTTGCCAGCTATTGGCCTGACCTTTCCTGCCATTGCCGGGGGTCCAATGAGCCTCAGAGATGGCGACTTCTTTCCCCACTTATATTGATGTTCAATAATCCCCTGCCCTTCATTGATGAAGTCATTTGGTGTGATGCCTATGAAATTTAGAGTGATGGAGAAGTGTTTAATTCCAAAGAGGATATTTGTAAATATGGAATCAGAATTGATGGAAATGGAGGTCGAAGTTGTTTATTAGCAGTTGTGATGTGAAACACCAATGATATTTGTTTTGATCCCTTGTCAAACTGAATATCAAAATGGAAGTTGTCGCGGGTTTAATCTAGGGCAAATCTCACATTTATGTGAGTGTTTCTTTTTGTTTTTTCAATTCTTTGTCTTAATGGAAGCCCTGAATTTTCCCAAGATAAGTGAGTTTTTTTTTTCAGTAGAACATTAAAGAAGATTTTTAGCTGAAACCATAATGCTTGGTGATTCAGAAAATGCAAGTCAACTGGTACTGTCACTTTGAGAGTCAAAAATCATATACAGACACAACCAAATTAATACCCATAGCTACAATGAGGTGTTATGACGTGAAACAATTTGTCTGTGCAAGAAACTGAACCTTATTTGGAACTTTATTACCTGTAATCCACAGGCTTTTTAAATGCATTAAGATCCTGAGGGCATTCAGAACAGCATTATTTTCAACTATCCAAGTTTTAGAAACAACAAATAATAACTTGACGTCTAGTTGATCATTTGGTATCAGAAGTGACTTATATGAAAGACAAAAGCCTCTAGATTACACTTATTTTACCAAAATAAAATATGATTTTGCCTTGATTTTTAATTATTTATTCAGGACCGCTAAGACAAAAGTCTTGTAACTTAACAGAAATAATGTACAGTATCGAATGTAAAGTCCTGGTGCAGTGGAAAAATAAATAATATTGTGTATGACTCCCATGAGCTTGGAGGACTGCATACATACATCTCTGAAATGACTCAAATACCTTAATAATAAAGCCGCCTAGAATGGCAAAGAAAGCGTTCTTGCAGGACTCCCAGAGTTCATCAAGAATCTTTGAATTCATCTTCAATGCCTCCTCCATCTTACCCCAGACATGCTCAATAATATTTATGTCTGGTGACTGGGCTGGCCAATCATGGAGCACCTTGCTTGATACCTTAGGCTGTTGATGTTGCCATCCACTCTGCAGGTCTCTCACGCCCCCATACTGAATGTAACCCCAAACCATGATTTTTCCTTCACCAAACTTGACTGATTTTTGTCAGAATCTTAGGTCCCTGCGGGTTCCAATAGGTCTTCTGCAGTGTTTGTGATGATTGGGATGCCGTTTAACAGATGATTCATTGGAAAAATCTACCTTCTGCCACTTTTTCCAAATGATCAACTAGAAGTCAAGTTATTATTTGTTGCTCTTACAACTGTGATCGACGACAAGACTTTTGTCAGGTAGTGTATTTAAATAATACTGTACCATGCTGTGGAAAGTTATCAATACTTTGTTTTAATTATAATAATAAAAAAAAACATACTATTACAAATCTAAGGTCTGTGGACAGTACTTCTGATTTAAATGATTCATTCAGAGCAAGCCAATAGTGAACGACTCCTCTAGTTCAAATGATCCAGTAAGAGCAAATCTCTGGAAACCAATGCACTGAATGTAAAACTGACTTAAAACTAGTGAAACAGGAGATCCTCTCACCATATGCGCTTGAGACTGTTGCGGAATATAAGTTACTAATCCTGAAATTAAGAATTAAGTATTGCAATAGAAAATCAAATTTATGTCACAACTTTGTAAAATAAATGTGCTAAAAGCTAGTGAGTATTCAAATCTTGCCATCTCTGGCTTTTGCCAATATTGTTACACACACAGTTGCAACTTTCTATATTGTGAATAACTTAGCATAGTATTCAGAGTATATATATATATATATATATATATATATAGCACTCATACAGCCTCTTGACCCCTGTGTATTACTTCGCCCACATAGACTGATGACAAATCATTAATCTCACTACAGTTTAACAGATATTGCAGCTGTTGGACAACATGATACTATTGAGGCTTTTTCAGGCGAGAATGTAGTTGTTTAGATTACAGCTATGCAGTTTATTTATAAGAATAGTGCCTATTTTAAATATTTATAATTTCAGAGATTCAGCATGTTCTTCTGTCTTACTGAGCAGAGCAGAGCAAAGATGGCTCACGCTCCGCCACAAGATGGCGACAGAGATTGCATATTGAGTCATTAGGGGAGAAAAACTCAGCGTAAATTTCTAATTACAGCTGATCAAATCATTATAAAACATTCCAAGTTGATCTCTCTCTTTTATATTTCGTAGTGCTGTATATATACCATAGTAAACTGGCAGTGTTTGCTTTTGCTTTGCTTTGGCATTTTCAGGGTTAATTATTGTGATCTCCCGATTGGAACAGAGAAATACTGGGAAATCTTTGTAGACTGATGGCATTTTATGCCGTTCAGCCTTATAAACTTTTAAAATGTGAGCAAAATCCTCTTTTGTCATTACTTTAGAAATTACGCTAAAGAATCATTAAAATACTAGCTCTAAAGTGATGTCTGTAAATGAGCAACGGTTTCTGCTGTTCTGACGCCAGCTACAGGTGTGTATGAACGGCGGAAGAAAGTAGTTCCTCATGCAAAAGCATTTTTTGACTGTTTGTGTTTGATTTTCTTTTTTATATACACAATTATGTCGTCAAACTGTATTATAAATGCAGTATTACACTCATAGCAGTGCAATATAGCTGTATATCGTCACTGGTGTGGGCACTAAGGCCAACACATGCCTCCCACCAGTGCGATATACAGCTATATCGCACTGCCACTCGTGTTAAATTGCTCATATATATATATATATATATATATATATATATATATATATATATATATATATATATATATATATATATATGTGTGTGTGTGTGTATATATATTTATATATGATTTAATTCCAGTTAAGTCTCACATATTTGTGAGTAAATAATGACATGACCTTGTTCTTAATTCTTATTTGGTTTCCCTTTCCTTTTCTTAAGAAAAGTGTATGCTGTGATGCTGTTTGATTCCCGTTGGCTGCACTTTTCAGATGGACTTCTAAAGGCATCTTTCACTGTCCCAATGATAAGGAAGTGCTTTATGTATTCTGGTCATGTTGGATATACACACACCTCCTTGACAAATGCAAGGCCGGCTGGAGTTAGAACTATGGTGGGATGATAAACAGTTTTGTTTGTGTATCTGTGACTGAGTACGGAAAGAGAGCATTTTATTTCTTTGATGAAATGCATTAGACATATGGTGGGATTGAATCAGGTACGCTTCAGTGTGCTGGAGTAGGAAAATTAACGCATAAAGAACTAAATAAAAATGTTTCAGCGCCACCCGTTTTCAATCTTGAAAATTCATAAAAGACTACACGCGAAGCAGCAAAGCAACATCATCACCCTTTTTAAAATATATTTATTTCAAACATAGATTGATGCTTTGGTTGCAAAGGTCTTTAAAGCTATATTCTGCAAACACTATTTGTCTGAAAATGCATAAAAAGCTATTCAAGGCTCAGTGCTTAAGAGCTGTTCATTTTTCATTCTCTGTGTGGGGGTCCACTTTTTTAAAGTTTGCTCTTTGTGACAGAAACCTTTAGGGTTCAAAAATAAAAATAAGGAAGCTTTTTCCCCTCTTTAAACTCAATAACTGTATTAGAACAAATATCTTGCTCATGTAAGCACACAGTTTTTTTTTGTCAGTATAAAAGCCAAAGAAATACACACTTACTCACGGCTACTTTATTAGGTACACCTTACTAGTATCGGGTTGGACCCACTTTTGGCCTCTGAACCGCCTTAATCCTTTGTGGGATAAATTCAACAAGCTACTGGAAATATTTCTCAGAGATTTTGGTCTATAGTGACATGATGGCATCACGCAGTTGCTGCAGATTTGTCTACTGCACATTCATGATGCGAATATCCCGTTCCACCACATCTCAATGGTGCTCTATTGAATTGACATCTGGTGACTATGAAGGCCATTTGAGTACAGTGTGAGTACCAGTCTGAGAGGATTTGCGCTTTATGACATGGCGTGTTATCCTGCTGGAAGTAGCCATCAGAAGATGGGTACACTGTGGTCATAAAGGGATGGACATGGTCAGCAACAATACTCAGGTAGGCTGTGGCATTGACATGATTCTCAGTTGATACTACTGGACCCAAAGTGTGCCAAGAAAATATTCCCCACACCATTACACAACCACCACCAATCTGAACCGTGGATACAAGGCAGGATGGATCCATGCTTTCATGTTGTTGATGCCAAATTCTGACCCTACCATCTGAATGTCGCAGCAGACATTGAGACTCATCAGACCAGGCAATTTGCGGCCACAAAACTGCCACTCACTGGATATTTTCTCTTTTTTGGGCTAGTCTCTGTAAACACTAGAGATGGTTGTGCGTGAAAATCACAGTAGATCATAAGTTTCTGAAATACTCAGACCAGCCCATCTGGCACCAACAACCATGCCACGTTCAAAGTTACTAAATCACATTTCTTCCCCATTCTGATGCTCAGTTTGAACTGCAGCTGATTGTCTTGACCATGTCTACATGCCTAAATGCATTGAGTTGTTGCCATGTGATTGGCTGATTAGAAATGTGCGTTAACGAGCAGTTGGACAGGTGTACTTAATAAAGTTAGATATAATAACTTCTTTTACAGTCAATCAATCCATCCATCAACCCATCAATCAATCAAATGCATTAAAATGTATTGTGTTTTTTACTTATTGGAGTGTTTTAGTTACACTATAGTAGACAAAACATATTTTACTATTGTTTCAATACTTGTTTTTTTCTATCTGTATTTTAAGGCTACAGAAGTATCAAACAGCCACAACAGTGCATTTTTAAAACCATTTCAAACAACAATTGATTTTTGTTGTTGTTGCTGCTGCAGAGGTCTTTAAATCTATTCTGCAAGCACCATATGTCTGCAAAAACGTATGAAGAATGAAAAGTATTCAAGGATTAGTGCTTAAGAACTCTTCATGTTCTATTCTCTGTGTGGAGGTCAGCTTTTTTCCAAATCTTGTTTTTGTGATAGAAATAATTCCACCTCTGGGGTTTACACAATATAAAAGTGAATAATATTTGTTCCACATATGCTACTAAAAAGAGTGGTAGAAAACAAATGTACTGTATTTGTTGAAGCTTGAAATGTAGCAAGGAGGCCTATATATGTAGCATGTTACGAAGCATGGTTTGTCAGACCCACTCACCTGTGTGGAGCACACTTGGATATGCATAACTTTTATTCTAAAGATATGGAGTGACTGTAAGAAACTGACTTATCATAGATTGTTAATAATATAAAATCCAGATTTGAGATTCCAGTCACAATCCTTCCTGGAGTAACATAAATATAACAGAAGTCCAGTCTTTTTTATTTATTTATTTATTTATTTATTTATTTATTTATTTATTTATTTAATCTATACTTACTACTAACTATACATACACTCACTGGCCACTTTATTAGGTACACCTCTCCTAATGCTCGTTAACGCGATTTTCTAATCAGCCAATCACATGGCAGCAAATCAATGCATGTAGACATGGTCAGGATGATCTGCTGCAGTTCAAACCAAGCATAAGAATGAGGAAGAAAGGTGATTTATGTGAGGTTGAATGTGGCATGGTTGTTGGTGCCAGACAGGCTGGTCTGAGTATTTCAGAAACTGCTGAGCTTCTTGGATTTTCACGCACAACCATCTCTAGGGTTTACAGAGAATAGTCAGAAAAAGAAAAAAATAACCAGAGCGGCAGTTCTGTGGGCGCCAATGGCTTGTTGATGCCAGAGGTCAGAGGAAAAATAGCCAGATTGGTTCAAACTGATAGAAAGGCTACAGTAACTCAAATAAACACTCGTTACATCTCAGACTGGTTTCTTGAACATGACAATAAGTTCACTGTACCCAAACTCCACAGTCACCAGATCTCAATTCCCTGTTGAATCTGTGCCACGAAGGATTAAGACAGTTTTGAATGCAAAAGGGACTAGTAAGGTGTACCTAATAAAGTGTCCGGTGAGTGTACTGTAGATATTTAAACTACTGTATACACAAAACCTAAGACATATTATACAAGTACTTATACATAAGATCAAACAATTTTGTGTTATATGTTGTGCAAAAAAGGAATTTCATGTTTAGTGCAACATGATTTGTGGTACATTCACAGTTGAACATTGAGTCCTTATAGAGAGAAGAATGTTTCTACTGGTG
The DNA here is from genome assembly GCA_903798195.1 of Danio kyathit. NCBI lineage: Eukaryota > Metazoa > Chordata > Actinopteri > Cypriniformes > Danionidae > Danio > Danio kyathit. Next base: position 48,212,586 of record LR812527.1, on the reverse strand, counting down.
GTTTGTCAAGCCCACTCACCCAGAAATGCACTTTTTTTATAGAGAAATGGAGTGATACAGTATGTATTGATTATAAAAAACTGATTTATCACTGACTTGACATAGATTATGAATTGCTTACAATATAAAATCCAGATTTGAGATTCCTGCCACAATCCTTACTCATGTAACATAACAAAATATAACAGAGGTTCAGTCGAGCTGAAATCAGAGTCATGAAGTGAAAATAAAGATGACATTTCTGTGTGTTGTTTGCCTGTTTGCGTCACTGAGGAGGTTTGCTGAGGGCCAGTATATCTCCAGCATGACAGTGTTTTTTTTTTTTTTTTTTATTGAACAAGACACAAACGGTGGGGCTTGTAAGCAGATGTGCTTTATTTTAACATCTACTGTGCCCCTTGGCAAAAAATATATGCAATCAATGAGTGTCAAGTTTGCTGTGACGTTTACACTGTTTACTTGACATTTATTTAGATAGTAGCAAACATCTAAAGCGAACACTTTTTAGCACCTAAAGATTAGCATAACTATGAGTTTTTTATTATTATTATTAAATATTATTATTTGAGAATGTTTTTCTTCTTTTTCATGCTTTTGATGTTGCTTGACCTTTTTTTAAGCTGTCGAATATGGTATAGAAAGGAACCTCCCCTTAACAAGATTATACCCCACAATTCACCTGTAATATCACAATGAAGCCCCGGAGGTGTAATAAACGTTCATTACAACTAAGCTTTTTTCATAACATCTCCCTCACTCTAATGCACGCAAAGGATTATTGAAAACAGCCAGGTCTTACACATGACCTGAACATATTTCCATTCCTTTTCATTTTTTCCCCCCCAAATTCGTTTTTTTTTTTTAGTTGGGAAAAAAACATTGTGGTATTTCTTCTCTGATAATTTCAGACTGGATGGTTGTTATGTGCTTGTCTTGATTACAAATGAAGCTATTAGAGCTTTGAGGTCTTTATAAACATCCTCAAAAATCAGATACTCTTCTTAAAGTGCATTTAGTCATTTAATCTCATTAAAATGTTTAAATAAAGAAATAAACAGAAGAGTGTGATTGATAGTTCACTTGCAAATTAAGTAACTTTCTCATCATTTGCTAAATATGTTTTAAACCTGTATGACTTTCCTAGCTAACAAAAACATTTGTTTTTGTTCCAAATATCCGTTTTAACTATTTTTAAACATTTTATCTTTAGGAAATATTGATCATCAAACACAATTTGAATGTTAGTTTTGAATCTAGTAGTTGAATTAAAAAAAACGACTAGAACTAACTAGTTTAAAACTACTAGTTTCAGAAGAGTTTCATGAATATTGTTTTTTGTTCTACCCTTTTGTCTTTTGTCAACATAATTATTTTATTATTTATTTGTTTGCAAACAATGGGGACTCGTGAGATTGCAAGCTTCCAAAATTATGCAAAAGGATAATGGAATAAATAAACAAACTATTTAACTAGCTAATTAATTAATTAATTTGCTATCAAATAAAATAAACTTGGGGAAATCAGGCCACCAATTGACCTGAATTCACCCTAATACAAACAAACATACAAACCATCAAACAAACAAACAAACAAACAAATAAATCCATGTCCTAATTCCAGTGGTGGAAAGAGTACTGAAAGATCATACTTAAGTAAAAGTACTATTACTTGCCTAAAAATGTAGTGCAAGTAGAGTAAAAGTATCTGTTGTAATTATTACTCAAAGTATGAGTAAAAAGTAGATCTTTTAAAAGTACTCAAGAATAGTAAGTAGTGAGTATTACGGTGTAAAAAGCTAATGCATTTACATGTGATTTGTGGATGTGTGTAAACGTAACATTCTGTAGTGCAGTTAGTTATTGCCCAGCAGGCACACAACGTCATAGACATTAATATTAGGCTAAATTTAGGTTTTGATGTCAGGTGTCCAAAATTCATTGTCTAGTCAGCGTCTAAGGACAACGTTATTTTGATGTCCATTTGGTTGATTTTAGGTTGTGTTAGAAAGTGACCAAAATCCAACGTCGAGACAACATCCTAAATCAAAGTCATATTGATGTCAAATACTGACATTTATTCGTCAGGTATTAGACCCAAAATACAACGTCTGATAGACATCATATTGGTAACGCCCACACAACATCAAGCTGTAACATCATTAGACGTTGATATTTGGTTGATTTTTAGGTTGAACATTGACCTCAGCCTGATATTGAGTCCTGACGTCAACCTAAATTTCATTTCCGAACAAAATGCAATGTCCCCACAACATCAATCTGATGTCATGTTGACGTCCTGTGCCTGCTGGGTGTTTAAGGCAGTTTCGGTCATCATACAGTAAACATCTGTCATCTCATCAGTGACATGCATCTAAACCAGGGGTGTCCAAACTTGGTCCTAGAGGGCCGGTGTCCTGCATTGTTTAGCTCCAACTTGCTTCAACACGCCTGCCAGGAAGTTTCTAGTATATCTAGTAAGGGCTTAATTAGCTGGTTCAGGTGTGTTTGATTAGGGTTGGAGCTAAACTCTCCAGGACATCGTCCCTCCAGGACCGAGTTTGGACACCCCTGATCTAAACATTCTCTGGGTCATTGCGTGTGACGATTTTGGACATCTTCTTGGACAATTTTAATGCTTCCAAACAGTTTGCTGCAAGTATAAATGGCCCATGTCTTGAGGTAGTTTGTTATGAGGTGATTTATCTTCTTTGTGCGATTTGATTGGACAGGAATCACATGATTGATTTTTCTAATTTCCATAGACAAGAAAAACATAATGTAGTGACTGCAGGTTGAAGGAAAGTGGTGGAGTACCGATACTGCACTAAAAATGTACTCAAGGGAAAGTAAAAGTACACATTTTAAAACTACTTAGCAAATTACAATATCTGAGAAAAACCTCTCAATTACAGTAGTTTGAATATTTGTAATTTGTTACTTTACACCACTGCCGATTTCTCAAACAGTCCTACTTTTAAACTAAATTGTTATGATGAATCATTTGAGCCAGTTCAAAAAGCTGCTTAATTATGAATTATACTGATGTGAAGTTACAGCACTTGACAGCATAAATATTAATTCATTTTCTTTTCAGCTTAGTCACTTTATTAATCAGGGGTCACCACAGCGGAATGAACTGCCAACTTATCCAACATATGTTTTGCGCAGCGGATGTCCATCTGGCTGCAACCCAGCACTGGGAAACATCCATACACACTCATTCACACACATACACTACGGCCAATTTAGTTTATTCAATTTACCTATTCACCTATATTCTGCGGAATCCGGAGCAAATACCAACTGACCCAGCCAGAGCTCAAACCAGCGACCTTCTTGCTGTGAGGCGATCGTGCTACCCACTGCGCCACCTAGACGCCCAACCTGTGTAGTGTACATGCCCTTTTGAGTCTGTTATATAAAGTGCCATTCCAAAATGAAAGTAAGTGCCCCCCCGCCCCACTTTTCATGAAAACCAGTACCGTCCCCCCCACCCCACTTTATTGTTTGTGCCCATGGGGAAACTACTTATAAATCACACAGAATGAAGCTTTTTGAAAACGTAAAAATGCAGAGAGTTTCCTGTGAAGATTGGGTTTAAGGGTAGGGTTGGGATATAAAGATCATTACATCTCTATGGGAAGTCCCCACAAAGATAGCTGTACATGTGTGTGTGTTCTAACCAAAATCATATCAAGAATATAGTTTAAGAATGAGCAATAGATGACAAATGTTTGATTTGTGGGTCAAACTTGACTTTAAAATCAAGACATGCAGATGTGGCCTAGGAAATAGAAAAGTCTCCTCTCATTCTGTATGTGAGTCTGATACACATGATATGAGCACATGATGAATACGTCTCTGCTAAGTTAAGAAAGTAGTATAACATTCATTACTCCAACAGCTGTAACTGAATATCAAATATAATAGGAAGATGCGTATCCGCGTTGTCACTTAGTCTAATCATATGGTGCCGCAATGCATGTGCTGACTCTTTCGGTTTCCTGGCGGGCACAGAGCGGGTGGCGTGGGATAGATGTGGATGTTGTGACAGTGGTTCATTGAGGCGTGAGAGGGAGGGTTCGACTCAAAATTTGGCTCAAAGGCAATGCCAGCTGATTCAACAGATGGCAAATGTCTTTGATTGGTGCAAGGTGTTTGATGAGCAGAAATGGCTCTGTTTAATTACTTGTCAAGTTGTCCGTCTGGGGCCGGAGCCTCCTTGTCTCTCTTAGTGGAGCTTCAGGCCTGATTGAATTGCATTGCTGGATGAACTGAAGCGCCTAACAGTTCGTGCATCTGTTGTTTGCAGCATCAGAATGTAATGTATATCTTCTGTTTTCTTCTTTTTGCAGTATGCACTGGCACAGAGAATAAACTAAGCACTCTGTCAGACTTGGACCAGCAGTATCGGACCCTTCGTAAATATTATGAGAACTGTGAGGTGGTGATGGGGAATCTGGAGATCACCAGCATCGATCGCAGCCGTGACCTTTCATTTCTTAGGGTAAGTACGTGGTTTAAGCTTTTAAGATGGTGTTTTTGGTATTTGTATTTATTTATTTTATTTTTGTATCTTGGTGTCCAAATTTTTTTAGGTGTTTTTTATTGCACTTGATTTTATCCGAGTCATTTTAGCATCCTTTTTTTTTTGATTGTGGTAAGAGAAATTAACCTTTTTTTGAAATTGTGAATTCAGTTAACCAGTTGCTTTATCATGTGATTTTTTTATTTTTTTTAATTTTTTTTTTAATTTTGAATAAACACATTGTGGTAGTCTTTTAGGGACATTCAACTGAAAGTTAAAATAAAAATAAATAAATAAAATCTGAAACTTTTTGTAGCCATTTGGATTGTTGGCAAGCCATATTTGCGGGTTGCAGATTTTTGCATGCAAGCATATTATGCATTTGACCACTAAAATAAAGTGTTACTTTACTAAGTGACATCACCAACTACAATATTTGTCTGCCATGAATAACATTTTATATGTATGTATGTGGATCTGAGGAATTGATAATATTTTTGGATATGGTACATTCTTGTTGTGTAAAAAAATCTGACCTAACAGGCATGAAAGCCCCCTTTTTTAACCATTTGCAAATGTTTTATTTAATTAGTCATCTATGAATCAAATTAACAGAATCAAATGTAATGGGATGTTTGTTTGTTGTTTTTAGTAATTGACAGGGCATTTAAAATTAATTACATTTATTTATTTAACTTATTTTTTTTTTTTTATTTTAGTTCTTTTGTAAATGACAGGAGGATTTTTATTTTATTTATTATTATTATTTTAATTTATATATTTTTACATTTTATTTTATTTAAATTTTTTTATTTTTTTTATTTTTTTATTTTTTTTTATTTTATCCAAGCATGTAAATAAGAAACTCTCAAGTCAGATGTTTCATTCACTCCACTCAAAGACTTTCTTTTTTTTTTTTTTGGTCTGACCAAACAGGCATGAAAATCCATTTTATAAACCAATTGCAAATGTTTTATTTAATTTGTCAGCTTTGAATCAAATTAACAGAATCAAATGTAATGGAATGTTTGTTTGTTGTTTTTAGTAATTGACAGAGCGTTTAAAATCAATTAAATGTATTTATTTATTTATTTTATTTATTATTTTTTTATTTAATTTAGCATTTTTAGTAATTGACTTGTAGTCAGTAATTTTAGCATTTTATTGTATATTAATTTATTTTATTATTTTTTATTTGTTTATTTTTAATTTTATTTTTATTTATCTAAGCAGGTAAATTTAAAACTGTCAAATCAGGTTTTTCATTCACTCCACTCAAAGACAGCAGAAATCATATTTTCTGTCATAGTACATTTTTAAATTCAGAAGAGATACTATTTCCCATTTTATTATTTATTTCCCATATTTGTTCTCACAAAAAATCTGACCAAACAGGCATAAAACCCATTTTATAAATCAATTACAAATGTTTTATTTAATGTGTCATCTATGAATCAAATTAACAGAATCAAATATAATGGAATGCTTGTTTGTTTGTTAGGGACTAAGAAGAAAATTAATGAATGAATGTTTGTTTGTTTTTTTTAGTGATTGCCAGGACATTTTAAATTGATTTTTATTCTTTATTTTTATTTATTTATTAATTTTTTTGTTATTGACAAGGGATTTTAATTAAATATTTTATTTTATTTGATCTAAGCAGGCAAATAAGAAACTTTCAAATCAGATCCACTCAACGACTGAATTCAGAAAAGCAGACATGACAGAAATCGTAAAAGCATTAAACTATACAGTATAGTTGTTTACTAAAGGGCATATTTGGTCAATAGGGTCAACCAATGATATACGTTTTGCACTTCTGTGGTATTTGTCCATGCTATAGTCATTCTTTGAAGCCATGAAAAAGCAACCCTGCAATTCAGACAGATGTTCTTTTGACTTGTAAGTGCTTTGAAGTGAATGATTTGCTGACTAAAAAGATTCAAGAATAAACCACCACGAGTGAAGGCAAAAAAAAAGAGCAAGATTGGAGTCTGACCTCTTTTCTAACCTCCCTCCATCACAATAGTCTCTTCTTCCACATTTCAGCCCGTGCCATGATGAGGATAATGGGTTGTCAGAGAAAGGTCAGGGATCTTTTCTTCAAGTACAACACAGGTGTAAATATTGTCCGTCTAATGTGTGTTAAGACGTGACTGCTAAGCCTTTCTGGACATCCTTGTAAAAAGATTGCCTGCTAGTTACTTACTACATATCCCTTGCCTAGCCTTGAGACTAGCTGAAATTGATTTTATTTGATTTAATGGGAAATGTTGGAGAACCTAATTGAAGTGTGTTGAAGCTGAGATGTGCAGTAAAGGGCTTTACATTTAAGGAATATGTTTGAGTAATTTAAATGCTGTAACATGTACAGTTGAAGTAAGAATTATTAGCTCCCCTTTTATTTATTTTTTTCTTATTTTTTTTTTTTTATATTTCCCAAAGGATGTTTAACAGAGCAAGGACATTTTCACAGTATGTCTGATAATATTTTTTCTTCTGGTGAAAGTCTTATTTGTTTTATTTTGGCAAGAATAAAAGCAGTTTATTTTTTTAAAAAACATTTTAAGGTCAAAATTATTAGCCCCTTTAAGCTATATATTTTTTGATAGTCTACAGAACAAACATTGTTATACAATAACTTCCCTAATTACCCTAACCTGCCTAGTTAACCTAATTAACCTAGTTAAGCCTTTAAATGTCGCTTTAAGCTGTATAGAAGCGTCTTGAAAAATATCTAGTAAAATATTATTTACTGTCATTTCAAAGATAAAATAACTGAGACTTAAATTGTAATTTATAAGTGATTTATAAAGCATGAATAGTCATCACTAGATTAGGTCACGGAACTGTGTGAAGTTGATTTAATAAAGTATGTATTAACATACAATTTAACTATTAGTATACGCCTGAATTATAAGTATTATAAATGTTAATTTGAATAGTTTATTAATCATTTACTAACTCATTCGGAATGATCTTTAAGAACCACCAACTATGCTTAATTAACTGGTTTGTAAATAATGTGATAATTTAGTAATGAAAAATCCATCATTAGCAAACTATTACTGTCATTAGGCACATCATAAGGCAAGAATGTGCTTATAAGTCAAGAAAAGAGCATTTGTAAATGTGTAAACTGCTTAATAACGTTTATTAATGTAGAGTTAATGCTTAACAAATAATGAACTCACTATTTGCTAATGCTTAACAAATGAGTCATAGTGTGTAGTTATTATTAAGTTACCAAAAAAATATTTTTTGAAAACAGAAATTGGGGAAAAAATAAACGGAGGGCTAATAATTCAGGGGGTTTAATAACTCTGATTTCAACTGTATATGAATTATTGAATTATATTTATTGAATTGTATTCTTCATGAATTAAATTAATTATTTGCCCTTCATGGCTTCATATCAAATTGACAGACTTTAAATAAAAAACAGACAATGAGCAAATGAGTTGTTTAACAAAGTTTAACAAACACTAATGCATGTTTCACTGACTATATACACAAAAATAAAAATATTTCATATTTAATATATTACATTTTTTATTTATCAACAATGTCAAAAAATGCTTCTTTTGAATTTCTTTTGAAAATCTTTTGATTTTCAGGTTTCTTTTCAATTTTGTGTGGTGCGGCATTATTTAGTCAACTCTGATCCTGTGTTTGTTTCTGATTAATGGAGCAGTCCGGTGAAATGACAATGAAAGCTGATCCTGATTGGTCCTTAGCCCTTTATCTCAATTGCAATGTAGGGAAGCTATTATTTCAATATATGAACAACATACTTTTAATATCTGTACAACATAGGTCATACAGTTGAAGTCAGAATTGTTAACACCCCTGAATTATTAGCCCCCCTGTTTATTTTTTCCCCAATTTCTGTTTAACGGAGATATTTTTTTCCAACACATTTCTAAACATAATAATTTTAATAACTCATTTCTAATAACTGATTTATTTTATCTTTGCCATAATGACAGTAAAGAATAGTTTACTACTACATATTTGAAGACACTAGTATTCCGCTAAAAGTGACATTTAAAGCTTAACTAGGTTAATTAGGTTAACTAGGCAGGTTAGGGTAATTAGGCAAGTTATTGTATTACATTGGTTTGTTCTGTAAACTATTGAAAATAAATATGTATAGCTTAAAGGGGCTAATAATTTTGACCCTAAAATGTTTTTATAATTTTTGTTTAATTTGAACAAAAAAAAATCATCCTAAAACATAAAAGTATAAAGAAAGTTATAGAAAGCAAAAAAAAAAATAAATAATAATAATAATAATAATAACTTTCTCAAACATCAACATATTGTTACAACACCAATTTTTTTTTAATTAAATTAATAAGCAGACTGATTGTCTTTCTTGATTTAATTAATGATCTGCCAGATAGAACCTTATAATTCCAAGCAGAAAATGACTTTTTAGAAGTAGAAGGTTCTATAAGCATTTGCCCTAATTTTTTTTTTAACCCCAATTTGCAAATTTAAGAGAACTTTTATAATTTATGTTTAGAGTACATTTATGGTCACTGTCATTTTAATGTATGAAAGAGAACTGTTACACACATATTGTTTGCTATATGGAATGCAAAAACATTGAAGCTCAATATCTCAAAATCATTTAGAACACAGATAGAGCCTTATCATTCCAAGTCGACGATATTTTGTTTTGAACAGAAGAAAAAACTCAAGCAGGTTTGAAATATTGGGTGGTGGATAAATTGTCAGGATTTTTTGTTTGTCAACTATCCCTGACAGATCTAGTTAAGTCCGATCTGTTTAATCTGCCTGATTCAAAATATGTTTTGTTCACTCAAGTAGTGATTTGTGAACATTTTAAAAATATTATTATTATTATAATTATTATTATTATTATTATTATTATTATTATTATTATTATTATTATTAAGTCATCGCTGAATATGGTGATTCAGTTCACAATCCCGAAATGAATGAGTAGATAGACTTTTCTGTGTCTTTAGATTCAAATCCACTTTATTTGTTCATTGGTTCACAGCAGTAAATCTGCTTCAGTAAATGAGTCCTTCATATCAGTTTTGTGTATTGCATTACAAAGATCAGTCACATTTTATATTAGGTCCCACTTTAGATTAAGTAGTATGTAAAAAAAAATAAAAATAGTGACACAATTGGGTGGTTCATTTTGCTGTGGCGACCCGTAAAAAAAAACAGAAACTAAGCCCAAAGAAAAAGAATTGTTCACAATTCGTTTTATAAACTGGTTTGATTGGTCTATTAAAAAAGACTCAAAAGATTCAACAGAATGAAAATATCCATGAACTGAACATTGTTATCAATCTATTATCATTCAAATCCACTTTATTTGTTCATTGGTTTACAGCAGTAAATCTGCTTCAGTAAATGAGTCCTTCATATCAGTTTTGTGAAACGCATTACAAAGATCAGTCACATTTTATATTAGGTTCCACTTTAGATTAAGTAGTATGTAAAAAAAATAAAATAGTGACACAATTGGGTGGTTCATTTTGCTGTGGCGACCCCTGAAAAAAACAGAAACTAAGCCCAAAGAAAAAGAATTGTCCACAATTCAATTTATAAACTGGTTTGATTGGTCTATTAAAAAAGACTCAAAAGATTCAACAGAATGAATATATCCATGAACTGAACATTGTTATCAATCTATTATCAATCAAATACCAGTATGAATGATATATTCACTAAGGTAGCAGTATTCAATTAATGATTGAATTGTCCATTTGAGTTGAGTACTTTTAGAAAATGAAAACCAATTTAAATGGTTCTTGAATGGTTCTACTAATTTGACTTATTTAATTTTTTGGCCCCTCACTGACATAATAATTCATGCTTACATCATTACACAATGATTCATTTTCATGACCTTTATGTATATGTATGCTATAGCTTAAAAAAATAAGGGTTATGAGGGTAAATAAACACAATTGTTGATCTGAAATATTGTTATCAAGACAAATAAAAAGAACTGGGCTTTAACAGAGAGGACCTTAGTGTATTTCTCTTATCACATTCCCAGTCAGGTGGCAGCCCTGCAGATCCATTGTTTTTTTTTTTTTGTTTGTTTTTTTTTGTCCTTTGAGGAGTATGAGTGATAATTATTTCACCAGAAAAACACACACAACACCATCCCGTGGGTTAGAAAGTCTGTGCAAGTGCGCACAACAACCATTGGCTTCCCGCTGAGGATATTGGCCAATGCAATCACTGATATCAAAGTAAGAGCTCTAATAAACAGTCATATTATTGCTCAGACTCAATGGGATAATGGTTAAAGAGACTTATTATGTGCTTAGATATATATTCCACTTTATGTTTATTTCCCAGCACAATAGGGGATCATATACCACGATGAAAATCACTCATGGGAGGATGCTTTAACATTTAGACTGCCATCTTTATAGGCCAATGAGGTCTTGGTGTATCTAGAGGCCTTCGTTGCGCAGGTTAATTGAACTTTTTTAATGAGAACAACAGCAGGGGCAAAGGGCGGAGTCACGTGTGTATTTTTGGTAGATTTTATCATATCTTAAAACATTAATATCACGCTCCCCCAGGGTCTTCACGTCACTTGGGGAAAACTTCACCTTGAAAAGACAAGGAGGAGGAGAAGAGGAATCTTTTCAGCAGTTGACTAGCCGTCTCTTGGGTGATTGAAACTGATGCTTTCTTTTTAAAGATAGCTGGAGATTGATGGCCACTTCCAAAACAGCCAGAATAGCTTTAGTGGTAAACAGAGTTCATCTTCTCGTGCCTTCAGGGCTGATGAATTAAACCCACCATGTGATGAATAACTGTAATTTTACGCCCCTCGTGAAATTTCGACATTTCTCTTTTAAAAGGTTACGTTGCATTCCAGAGATAAATATTTATTTGCATGAACGTTCGATCCACATGGACGGTTGATTTCCATTATATCCATGCACATTTTCAATTTGTGCTGAATTTAAACACTGGATGTCTGCATAAACATTTAGGATTTCCATAAGGTTTGTGCTCTTGGCTTGAGTGGCGTTCGAGGCCTTGGAAACACTCTCTTTTTGCTAAACAGATGCTATATTTTCAGCATTTAGGAAGACTTTTCTACACTCTGTCAGAATAAGTTGTTCAACGTGCCATTCTCTTTTGTTTTAAACCAAAACACCAATTGACACCCTCTTGTAGATTGTATTTTCTGGCCTCCATCCGCATATAATGCGTTATATGCTTACTTCGGGATTTAATGAGCTGACATAAAGTTAATAACCGGTTATCATTTCCGAGAGGAAAGCGTAAATATTTCCACAAGGCAGCATGTCATTAGGCTAAAGATTAGATACTGCAGAGTGCCTAGAGTGCGAGGTCTGATTGGAAATATTACTACATACAGCGTTGCCATGGAAGCCTGACATGGACCAGAACTGTTCTTCTTTTTTAATTTCAAGTCTCTATTTCTCATTGACTATTTTTTCTCTCTCTCGATATATTTCTCCTCTTTTCCTCATTTTGTCAATTCTAGTTAGTCAAAGTGCATTTCCAAAAAAAAGCAGTGTGCCCAGAATAGCTGAACTGAAGTAAGTTATCTTTTGGCACGATTGCACTGCCGTGACTTTGCTGAAGGGTGAACGACCTTCAACAATCAGTGACATTTTGCAGATTTTCAGAGTATGTACTGTAGAAACATTGGGAACATTGTAATATAGTTATGTTGCATAGGTTCGGTTCACAGACAGCTGAATTACATATTAAAGGGATACAGTAGTTCACCCTGAAATGAAAGCGTCCCCACTATTTACTCACCCTTAAGAGGTTATAAATCTTTTTTTTTTTTTTTTAAGAGAAAACTAAAAACCTGTAATCATTGACTTCCAGTCTAGGAAAAAAAGTCAATGGCTACAGGTATCCAGCTTTCTTCAAAATACTTGATCACACCAGTGTGATCAGCCTTGGCTGGTCCCTGAAGCGTACAATCACACCGGTGTGATTAGAACTAGAGCGCATGTCACCAACTGCTAAAATTCAAATCTTACAGCACATGTTGAGGCACAGAAAGAGGTACACAACGCCTGTCATAAATTACAATTTATCCGTACTTTTAAACAAATAACATTCATTTTAGGTTTCAGACGTTCAAATACATGTAACTACAAGCAAAACATACCATTTAAGGTTTGTAAAATACACACAGATGTCTTTGGAGACGGCAACAAAAAAACTTTTTTTCAATATAACTGGACAATGTGCTTTGTTCACATAAAATACACACTGTTTATATCACTAGAATATTTTCTCTATTCCTCTCCCTGATAAACAGTTGCTTGCCTTTATGTATTTTGGCAGAAAATTATGAATAAACATGGCGTAAATCCAACAGCTCGAATTTCTTCTGTCGTTGTTGCTAAAAGGGATACAACTGCAATCGAAAGTTAACGAGAAGTATTAATGTTACTTATTATATTAAATTACACATTTATTGTATTACATTAGTGTCTACTCCTACCTCAACCCTAAACCCAACCCTCACAGTAATGTAAAAATATTATTTGTAGTACAGTGTCACAAAAATTATGTTATATTGACATGAATATCCGCAGCTGTATCCCATCTAGACTTCACTGCACTGCAGTATTAGGGTGAAGTATAGATGGGATACAGCTGAGGATACTGACGTCAGTATAGCATAATCTAATAAAATACAATTTTATTAGATTATGCTAAATTGACGTGGGTATCCTCAGCTAATAAGATACAATTAATGTGTAATTTAATACATGATATAAATACTTCTCGTTAACTGGCAGCTGTATCCCTTCTAGCAACAATGGCGGCGGCACCAATTACCCATCATATAACAAATAATATGATCATTATTAAGCTGTTTAAAAGACAAAATATATGTTCTGTCACATATTTGAGAATTAGAGTATCAGAAATTTCACAATATGATTAGAACATTTGTCAATATATACAGAAAAGGGCATAAAATAAACAAAATACGATATATACATAGAATATTGGGGCTGGTGGGTCACGTGATAAACTTTAAAACACAATGCATTCTAAGTAACTGTCACAAAAAAAAAACGTTGTACCTCTGTTGTGCCTTTTTTAAGTAATGTACAGTATAATGTAAATGTTTATGAATGTGAAACATCTGCAAAGTTTCAAAGAATAACGTGTGTTACAATCTTAAAGATAGTCAGTCAAGGGGAAGGAGAGTAACATACATGTTTGGGTGAAACACATAAGCAAAATACCACGACTAACTAAATGCAATAAAGTGAGTTTTATTTACAAAGACAGTGATAATAATAAGTGCAAAAAAAATATATAGAAAGAACAATACATATTTACAAACATATATTGAAAATTATAGACAACAAATGGGACAGAAAATGTTTGTACAGATAGATGGGAGAGTTGGAGAGATGAGACGCGGGCGTCATCCAAACAATAAAAATAAATAAAACAAAACAATCTATTCTATTGACCCAACCCCTAACCATCCAAAAGAAAAATATATTAATATAGAAAATAAAATCTTTGCATCTCTGACGCACTACCTAACCTACACTAATATAAGAGAAAAAACAAAAATACAACGGGTGGAGCATGCCCCTTACCTAGTGTGTCTAACAAAAGGGATATTCAAAGCCTACGTGTGCGCTATGTACAGTATGTCGCGCAACATTCTTACCTGTCCCACTCTCTAAGCTCAGATGTGCATAACACTGATGGTAGACAAATGGAGAATAATAAAAGCGGACATCTACCACACTGTAACACGCTGAAAACGGATTGCAAATTCACTAACACACAACACAACACAGAAATTCAAGTGGCCCTGTGCCTTGTGAGTAGCCTCCTGTCACCCCTTTTTGCCACGGTGGCAGCGGCAGACTGTGTGATTACGTCGCAGGGGAGCACAGCAACAGCTGGGCAGTGTGAGCCAATAGGAGCCACTGTATGAATGGATCAGGGAGAAGAGAGCGAGCGAGCGAGAGAAAGAGAAACTAGCGAAAAGAAAAAAATAATAATGATCACACAATATAAGAACTTAACAAAGTGAGTGAAAAATTATTTTATGGACTCTAAAAGTTTTGGGTTGTCACTGATTACCATCAGTCTTGCCATTACAGAAAAACACATGTGAAATCTTTGAAACACATTTGGGACTTAATATACTTATAAAAGTAATATTGAATAAGTGAAACCCATTCCTCTCATTTAGTATGATCAAATGAGTTTAAATGGGATTGCATATGTTTCACGTTGAAAAATGTTCCAAAAACATTGATTCACATGTGTGTTCCACAAATTTTACATGTGATTTCAACATCTTGTATAGGGCTTTCAACATCAGACCTCCAAAACCAAGTTCCTTTAAAACAGCAAAATCATTCATGAATTTTCCTTTGCCTTTTTTTTTTTTTTTATCAGGGGTCGCCACAGCAGAATGAACCAATAGCATAATAAGCATATTAAAAAGGGTCAGTAATAGACATTATGCAATTGGTATTTTTGTTAACTATGTATGCAAGCATATCAATGAAAGTGTTATTAGAGCTTTTGAATTAGCATACAAAGACAAAGTGGGCTACAATGCATCTTACATAAGCAACTTCTAAATAAAACAATGGCGGAGGGAAGGAAACTCAATGTCCTCCATTGTTTTTACAGCCTGAGGCATCTCTAAGCTCGGATGGGCCGAAGGTTGCTGCTGTCAGAAACATTCACCTCTACTTCATATAAACTTTCTTATTTGTTTGCTGACTCTTAATATTGATTCAAATAAAACTCACCTTGGAATATAGCGAACGTTTGAGGACGGTTTTCCTGGCAAATACTGTCTAAGCAGCCGTTGTTGCGTGGGATGCGAATACTCCATTTAACCCTGAGAATATGCAGCTCATTCTTATGAAGATGAGATACAATTTACTCTCATAGACTTTAAGAGGATACAAATTTGAAAAGTATCTTCACCGGCTTTTACTTTGTTTATCAAAAGCCGAAACTAAAATTGTCTACTGCTTACATAAGTAATAGCGTCTAATAGAGCGAAAGCCTTTTTTCCTGCTTTAAATTTATTAGTTGATTATAATTTGTTGGATATTTGTGTTTTGTTGTTTATAGCTTGATCAATAAGGAAAGTCTGCTATAAATATAAATGTTGGTGAGACTTCTTCAAACAAGGACAAAAACTAATGAATGAAATAGAATTGCACTGTAAAAAATATCCGAAGCAGTTTTCTGTATTTTGTGACTCATGTTTTATTTTTCCCCATTTATTTATGCTTTTGAATTCCATTATGGGACCTTGATCTTTATTCCAACAACTTTTAACCTTGAAAAGTTTGAAAAAAGTTAGATTTATCATGCATAATATGTTGGCAGATATTTAAGAAACATGCTAAGTGAACATTCTTGTTTATCTGTAAAACAATGCTGAAGTCGGATATTCTGCTTTGAAAATGGGCAATACGTGCCAGAATATCTGTCTTCTGTCTTTGTTTTGGTCCATTTAATCTGCCCAATGGCAGTTTAGCCAATTATATTTCAACACTCCGGCCATCCGCAACCGAAAATGCAACATCCGGTAGACAGTAGCAAACTCTGAAATGAGACACAGATTCAGAGTTCCACATGAGGTGGTTATTAATTAGTGAATAATAGGGGAGTGACGAGATCTCGTATAAGAAGATCTCACAAGATTAAATCGCAACGAGATTTCTCGTCGAGGTGAAAAGTTGTCTCTTGAGTTGTGATGTTACGATGGAGCGTGAGGGTAAAATTAGTATTGCGGATTGGAGGCAGGTTTGGATTTGAACTGCAAACCAAGTGTTTTGCACACGCCTGACAATCTAGGCCGGCGTTTATAGCTTTGCTGGAGTTTATAGCATTTATAGCTAGAGTTTATAGCTTAATATACTGTAGTGTTAGCATGTCCTTTATGGCATAGAATAAAATATAAAATACCATTCATTGAATTTTTTTTTTAGAAAGCACCTAAATTGTGCAGTTTGTGTTTTTTTCTGTTGAATAAAAATCTATTTACCATTCATATATTAGCAAATATTTTTTTAATTATTTAAAATGATAAAAAAACTATTTTCAATTCACACAGGTTATAAGCAAAATATTGTGCAGTGTTTGCATGCCCTTTATTCCATATAAGTCATTAAAATTGAAGTAAAATAACATTCATTACAAGTTGATTTAAAAAAAGCACCTAAATAGTTTTGCAATTTATGATTTTTTTTTTTCAGTTGAATAAAAGACGATTTCTTAAAAATAATGTAAACATCTCATTTTGTCTCGTTCTTGTGAACCCAATCTTGTGTCTCGTCTCGTCTTGTGGAGTGAGCATCTCGTCACACTCCTAGTAAATAACTTAAACATTACAAACATAAACATTAGGTGAGCAGGTTACACTGTAAGACTGTACTGAGGTGAACTATTTGCTGCTGCTTTCAATAGTATGGCAAAAAATGTCATGTGAAATGATAGTCAAACTCACAATATTAGAATTTAACACTGAATAAAAGCACATGAGGTGTACCTGAGTCGATCATTGTCAATATTCCTTCATTGCATTGCCATTGTTTTTATTTAGAACACAATTTAAATCGGCTTTTGTTGGTGTCGTCAATCTGGCAACCTGCTCTTGTGTGTGTTTTGAAACAGGAGTGCATTACCTAGTTCAACCTCTGGGTGTCAAACTTACATATTGCATCTGTAATATTTTAAAGGGATATATTGTCTGGGTTTTTGTTGTAAATTGCGCTACAAAAACCTTGTAATAAACTGCCAGTACATTTTTGGTTATTTTACAGATTCATTTCTTTATATATTATTTCTTACACAATATAATATAATTTATTAACTACTAAAATGTCAATAAAAGTCACTTTGTTAAACTGTTGAGTTGAGTTTTCAACATCAAAAGTTGACAGCGCAGACATCAAGGTCTCAGAATGCAATACACAACTGTAAATAAACAGAAAACACTTGTAAATCACAAAATACGGGACCAGTATTTTTTTAAATATATAATATGGATAGAAAGAAGATTTGATTGGTGCTGTAGCTAAGCGAAATCAACATGAAGTAATGTAAATACCTAACAGACTTTGAAGGTCAAAATTAAACTGTAAATAAGAA
Source organism: Danio kyathit (assembly GCA_903798195.1). NCBI lineage: Eukaryota > Metazoa > Chordata > Actinopteri > Cypriniformes > Danionidae > Danio > Danio kyathit. The sequence continues at coordinate 48,194,889 of LR812527.1, read as the reverse complement.
ATAAAGTAGATTTTTTGTTGCATTAGAAGTATAATTAAGCAAAAGTCAGTTTCTGTGTTTTAAAATGCACATTAAAGTAAATAATGAAGTACTTTACACAGTTTTTTTTCAGTCCCGAATGCTGTGTTAGATCAGCTGCAATCGGAGAGATATTTTCACAGCGCCCTTCAATATTAATGAAGACTGATGAAGTGTTTGGGAGTCCGTGTCTTTCAGCTCTGCCTGGATGGGATTGACAATCGCAATTAGCAAACTCTCAAGTTCATTTCCATCACTTTAATATGACATGAAGATGGGCTTAAGAAGGGAGGAGAGAGAAGGAGCACGAGGGAGGAGGAGAATTTCACATGCTCTGGGAATCATTTGTATCTGTGCAATTAGAGGACACAGAAATGCAAATTTCACAAAATATGGGCGTTTATCTTGACTGCTAGATACAAAAAGCTACTACTATTATTATTATTATTATTATTATTATTAGCAGCAGCAGCAGCAGCAGTAGTTGTTGTTGTTGTTATCCCTCAATGCACTGAAAAAAACTCACATCTACATTTTATCACTTGACCCAATGAAAAATAAATAATTTGCCTTAATAATTTCTATCTCCACAAGAACAATTTTATATAACCTGGTACAAGGCATATTTGTCTTGTTGAATAAAGTCAATTAATTTAATTCTCTTTTTGTTCTAAACAAGAGGCTATAGCTTTAATCAAAACAATTCCCATAAAATCTTCATTCATGCAATTAAAAAAAAAAAAATAGGTAATGGTTTCACATCTGAATTTGATAACTTGAGCCAATGGAAAATAAATAATTTTGCCTTAAACAATATTTTTTTTAAGTCCATGAAAGTACAAAGCATATTGAGTTTCTGTTTAATACACATGCACTGGCCTGGGTGAATAACCTTACAATTTTACATTGATCAAAACAATTATTTATTAGTTGAGCTCTTAATCAAAAAACATTTATATTTTACTATGTTTTAATCAGGGTATCTTCAGTCCATTCCATATCCGTTTTCAAACAAAAAAAGAAAAACTAAGAGAATTGGCATTTTTCGGTTTTTCTTTTGCTCACAAAAAAAACGAAATTTTGGCTCAATTTTCGTTTTTTGGTTTAAGGTAGGAAACCGGATAAACGACTTTAAAATTCATTATACACATGTAGGCGGTGCTGAAATGTCTTTTTTCCTCTGAAATATGAGCTCGAGACGTCGCCCTCAATATAATAGTCTACTATAGGCATATTATTATTAGTAGTATTCATTCATTTTCTTTTCGGCTTAGTCACTATTATTATTATTATTATTATTCATTCATTCATTTTCTTTTCAGCTTAGTCCCTTTATTAATACAGGATTGCCACAGTGGAATGAACCGGCAACTTACCCAGCACATGTTTTACACAGTGGATGCCCTTCCAGCTGCAACCCATCTCTGGGAAACATCTATACACACTCATTCACTACGGACAATTTAGCCTACCCAATTCACCTGTACCGCATGTCTTTGGACTGTGGGGGTAACCGGAACACCTGGAGGAAACCCACGTGAACGCAGGGAGAACATGCAAACTCCACACAGAAACGCCAACTTACCCAGCCGAGGCTCGAACCAGCGACCTTCTTGTGTGAGGCGACAGCACTACCTACTGTGCCACTGCATCGCATTATTATTATTAATATTATTATTATTATTATTATTATTATTATTATTATTATTATTAATATTATTATATAGGCCTTGCTCGGAAGCAATCATGCATACCAGGTTCTGCTCAGAAATGGCTATCTTTGTTCAGCATCAGGTGCACAGCAGCAAGACGTTTGGCAGCGAACTATGATCTTATTTTAATGACAAATGTCTAATAATACTGCTAATTTACATTTTTATTTCATTTATGTATGCGCAATAATTGTAAGCCTGATAACTGATCAAATGATAGAATATGTAAATTTACATATATACAACTTGGTTAGGCAATCAGAGGAAAAAGGGCGTTTCAGCACTGCCTACAAGTGTATAATGAATTTTAAAGTCGTTTATCTGTTTTCCTACCTTAAACCAAAAAATGAAAATCGAGCCAAAATCTCGAAAAACGGCCCCTTTCTTAGTTTTCCTTTTTTGTTTGAAAACAAATATGTAGTGGACAGAAAATACCCTGATTATGTTTTGAACTTTATCAACTTTATTAACTTTATATATTACTTGAAAAAGAAAACAAATAATATTAAACTGAAATTAAAGATACATTTTTGTTTGGATGAAGTACTGCTTAAATTTTTATACAGTGAGTTTTGTATTTATTTTTTCCTTTGAATGATAAACAGATTTAGTAACAAACAAAATAAATAAAAATAAAATAAAATATTAATTTGAAAGCATACTAATGCATATTGTGACTGTATATTAAAACAGTTTATTATTATTATTATTATTATTATTATTAATATATTAATTCAGTCATTTTTCTTCGACTTAGTCCTTAATATAAGTATATTATTATTATTATTATTATTATTATTATTATTATTATTATTATTATTATTATTTAAAGGGGATGTTGCAAATGAAAACAATGAAATTAAAGTGACTTTTGGAGGATGTATTTGTTGTTAAAATATCAATTTGCCATTTTAATTTACATTTATACATCACATGCGGTTCTTGATGACTGACAACAATCTGTCTCTTGAAAATTTCAGTTCTTTCTAACAATGTGCTAAGAATCACTGAAACTTTTTTTTTTACCTCATGCTTATGCAGGCACAGTTTAATGCTTTTTTGAAAGAAATAAACACTCCCACGCAAGCATGTAAAAAAAGCAAAAAAAGATGAGGATGAGAGAGACCCGTTTCTCACTCATGGTCTCTACACTTCTGCCTGCGGCGAATGTCAGCACAGGTTCACATTCACAAAGGCTCGGCTGCAGTCGGGGATGTGTTTCACTCCACGTAATGATGAGCGTCGTCCACCTCAGGAGAGAGTGAGGAAGAAAGAGCTAAAGAAGGGAAAGTGATACAGTGAGACAACAGGCACGCCTTATAGCATCTTGTTTACTATAGTTTAAGTACATGTGTGTTTTTGGGATACACAGTGGTTGTCAGTAGATGGTTTAACTATCTTTTGTGGATAGGGAGCAGATATTTTGAGTCCAGGACATTGTGTGGTGTTTAAAAGGCAGAAAAGAAAGTTTACTTATATTCTGTATTTACCTCTCTGCTCAGCACTTTTTGTTTTTGTCACAGATATTTATGAATGCACTATTCTACATGCTGTTAAGAGTTTGTTTGTCTTGTATATGAGGACCTGTAAGAGTAAATCCTCTGCTGAGTTGCATTTAGAAATGAACATTTTTTCATATCAAAGAGATTTGTACAAGAAAGCTTTTTTCTGCCTTTTTATAGTAAAAAAAGTAAGGTGATTGGGACTTGAAACCTGGCACTTTTATATAACAGTATAAGCCGTATTTCTCATATTTGACATTATACATTTAATTTGAAAAGTTTGATAAGGATGGAATCGTTTTTTCCTCCTTTTGTTCATTCTTCTGTCCATCCATCTATTAATTCAGTGAATGTTTTTTTCTTACCTAAAGGCTCGTACACACCAGGACGCTTTTCGTTTGTGTTTATTGTCAGCGTTTTTCAAGATGTTTTTCCAAGCTATTTTCACTGGCATTGAGCAGAAGAGTATGCAAAATCTCTCCTTGACGTCAGATGGCACTACACAACATTAAGCTTCTGACACCCGCTTGTAGCACAGAAGAAGACCAAGCATGGATGGTTTAAGTAGCAGCTCCAGCTCTAGCGATAAAGAAATGATTATTGTTCACCAGTGCAATAAGCAGCTCTACGTTCATATCGCCTTTGGGCATCTTCTCAATGTGTGCTCGCATTGACAGTTTTGTGCTTGAGCGCTTCCATGTGCTGTTTACTGTAACTTCAGCAGCTCCGTGCACGTGAACAAAAATGGCAATCTGATTGGTGGAAAAGGTTTTGACGCAGCACATCAAAACAAAAATAAAAACGAGCATGAGGCGTTTTGTTTTTTAAATGACACTTTTACGTCTAGCGTTTTGCACGTTGGTGTGCACCATCACATTGGCGCCCTTTATTTAGTCACGGGGTGTTAAACCTTGACGGAAAACGCAAGCAAAAAGCACAGGCCTTAAGTAGTGTTATTTCATTAAAACAAAAAGTTACATTAAAAAAAAAAAATAAATAAATAAAATATATATATATGTTATATATATATATATATATATATATATATATATATATATATATATATATATATATATATATATATATATATATATATATATATATATATATAACAATAATAATAAAAAAAATAATTATTTTTATTTTAATAAAAAATATTTGTGATGGAAAATTTAAATTTGCAGCATTACTGCAGTCTTAAATGTGTCAAAACAGTATTATTAATATTATTGTATAAATAAATAAATACATAAATAAACAAATAAGTAAATAAATAAATAACTGCGTAAATAAATGACTGAATAAATAAATAAATAAACAAACAAATAAGTAAATAAATAAATAACTGCATAAATAAATAACTGCATAAATAAATGACTGAATAAATAAATAAATAAATAGTTTTTTTTTTTTTGTACTGATTCCTTATTGCATTTTAGTGTGATCAACTTTCACTCTATTACTTAGAATCATTAATTATGTATCACAATGTGCCCAGTATGCCACACAATGTTTTATATAATTCTTTCTATACCAGTTATTTGGTTTTCTGAGTGGAAAGCAAAATTAATTCATAATTATTGTAATTAAAAATGTTAGAAAAAAAGTGTAACATTTTAGTTACACTTAATTTTAATTACCCATACTCACTAATAACTAGTGGCTTATTTATCTGACTTTTATTAGGATATTGACTATTTATTAATATTTATAAAATAAATATTCTGCATAATCTTATACTACATCTATAATCCTACCCAATAACGATTAGTTGTTTAAATAGGTCTTAACTTCTCTTATCTCCTTTACATATTGTTGGTATTTTAGTTTATTTTGTTTATATACATTATATTTATTAGAATCTTTTTAACCATGTCCATTTTAGTACTTCTCAGTTATGTTTGGTTCATTGTATAGGTTTTGTATTATTTTTAGGGTGACAATTTGTCCAGGGACAATGGATGAAAAATAGGCTTTTGGCTAATTCTGGTGCATTTGCAGTTATGCTAATTAATGTGCACTGTCCTTGTCCAAAAAAAAAAAATAATTAAATAAAATAGAAATACCTAAACCTAACTACTACCTTAACTTAATACCTACTAACTATTAATAAGCATCTGATTAAAAGTTCATTACATGCATTGTACTTATATATTACACTTATATATGTTTAAGCTAATCAGGAAAGCTGTGAGATTAATAGAAACTTTTAGATATTGACTGTTAAAATATATGGTCATAAATCTGTTGCTAAATATTATAAACTGATAAATGTAATTCAGAAATTTTAGGGATTCAGCATGCGTTGTCAGCATGAGCACACTCACTGATGGAAACTCAGTCCAGGTTGTGGTGCAGTAGCTCATTCATGTGTGATGTGTTTGACCCTGCTCTCCTCGCAGCAGGAAAGCACTGCTGAGGTTCTGCCGGTCATGTGTTTGATAATGGCCGGGTCAGTGTTTAGTGAGCAGGGCTGAAGTTCACAGGGTCTGTGTCAGGAAGATGTATGAGCTGCAGTCAGGGCACATCCTCCTCTCACAGAGCCCACTAATGATGCTACAAGCCCTGATGGACACCTTCATTACAGTCAGATCCATCATTCCTCTGTCGCTTCACACCACTCTTGAGGAAAGTACTGTACAAAAACTGTTGCTGTGTCCCGATTTCAACACAATCTCATAGCAGTTTTGTACATTTTGTTTTGTTTTAGTGGCTAATTTGTACAATCTTATTCATACATTTTAATTTGATTTGCTCACCTCCCAATGAGGGGTCCACTGGTAGACTTTGCCGCAATTTTACAGTTATTTACTGCAAAAACACCCAGTAAAATACACCACATATGGTCAAAATTTCTAGCCCTCGTGTGAATTTCTTTTTCTTTTCAAACATAATATAATTTCAGATATAATAATTCAGGAGGGTTAATAATTCTGACTTCAAATATACAGTTGAAGTCAGAATTATTAGCCCCCCTGAATTATTAGCCTCCTTGTTTATTTTTTCCCCAATTTCTGTTTAACGAAGTGAAGATTTTTTTTCAACACATTTCTAAACATAATAGTTTTAATAACTCATTTCTAATAACTGATTCATTTTATCTTTGCCATGATGACAGCAAATAATATTTTACTAGATATTTTTCAAGACACTTCTATACAGCTTAAAGTGACATTTAAAGGCTTAACTGGGTTAATTAGGTTAACTAGGCAGGTCAGGGTAATTAGGTAAGTTATTGTGTAACGTTGGTTTGTTCTGTAGACTATCTGAAAAAAATATAGCTTAAAGGCCCTAATAATTTTGACCTTAAAATATTTCATAAAAAATTTAAAACTGCTTTTATTCTAGCCGAAATAAAACAAATAAGGCTTTCTCCAGAAGAAAAAATATTATCAGACATACTGTGAAAATGTCCTTGCTCTGTTAAACATCATTTAGGAAATATTTAAAGAAAAAAAAAAAATTCAAAGGGGGGGGCTAATAATTCTGACTTCAACTGTACGTGCTTTACAGTTGACTACTGTAATATGCACTGCTGTAATGAGTTGGGGACAGCGAAATTGAGGATCCACATGCAGCTTTATTAAACAGAATAGCCTGGCAGGCAATTGTCAAAACAGGAGCAAACTGGAACATACAGATAATCCAAAAGCTTGGTCAGAATACAGGCAAATTATTGGGACAGGTGGCAAAACAACGTAAACAGTAAAACAAAGGAAAGGTCAAATACACGGCAAGGCAAGACAAGAAAAACGCTTACAGACCACAAGACTCAGCAAAGAGTGTGTGTGAATGAGGTGTCTTTATAGTCCTAGTAATCAGTCCATTATGAGGCTTCAGCTGTGTGTGGGTAATCAGGAGGAATCAGGAACTGGTGCGTGAGTGCAAAGACTTCTGGGAGTTGTTTTTCATATAGTGGCAGATGTGTAAATCTGCACAGGCTAGATTGCTGGTGATCGTGACAACCGCATTAAAGGTCATTTTAAATTTTACAGTAACTTACTGCATATTAGGAATTAGCGGTATTGTACTGTAAATAATCTAAATAATCAAATACTGCTACTGTAGCTGAAGACAACGATGAGACAGTTAATGAAAAAATGATGAATTAACATCTTGTATCACAAAATGTATTTAAAATAGATTGATGAATGAAAATTACTTTTGTAAACCACTTAGAATTGATATAATAACAATGAATAATACAAATACTGCTGTTTATGATTTCGTCACTTGTTTGGAATTTATTAAATAAAGGTTTTTTACTGCCAGTGTAAAATGTAAATAAATTACAGTTAAAGTACTGTAAAAATTGTCAAACTGTAACATTTAAATGTGATAAAGGGTATTTTACCATAAAATAAATTGCTTTAAGGCTATTTTACCGTAAAATGAAATTACGGTAGAGCCTTATATTTTATTTGCAACAATAATTTGAACTTTTATATTGGTCATTACCTTCTGAAATTATAGTTATGCAAACACCTGAGGAGATTTCTCTGGATGAAAGACATACAAATGGCAGATTAACCTGCTGCTGCATTTCCAAAATGGTGGGGAATTAAATATGAATGAAGGTGGATGATGTGACAAGATTATTGACAGGGCACGTAACTAAGCAACAGAACAGTCCTTTAATAAGGAAGTAGTATGTCCCAGTGCTTGTATACTGTTCTGTTACACACCCAAAAGTATGTACTTTTTTTCACAAAAGGAGTACATTTTTATAGGCTGTACTATGAGTACACAAATTTAGGCACAGTATGTATCTGGATGAACTGCAAGCTCCTTTGTTTAAAGTTTAGTTACAAGAATGCTTCTCTTCTGAGAAGTTAGCCAAACTAAAGTTATATTCATTTTGAGGATCATGAGAAATCTAAATTCCATTGATCTTTTGGTCATTAAAAATGTCATTAACTATTAAAAAACACCCTATAAGTTTCAGGATTCAGAGCTGTTAGCTTAAAACAGCTGTTATTGTTGACCAACATGATTAGGTATAGAGTTTAAACTCCGCCTCCACAGAGATGACTCCTGCTTATGCATCATTGACTGTTTAGCTCCACCCACTGAATCGCTTATGTAGTAGCAGTAAATAATGAGAAAGAAGAATAATGAATAAAGGATAATGAAGCGCAGATATATGAAAAAAAACAAATGTCAGAAGACAAAAAAAAAATGCTGTTGAGTGTCAAGTTGTATAAACCCGCTGTACACAGTGGATGAAAAATTAAAACTTAAACCTTATTTTTATTTTTTATTTTTTGGCCTTTTTGCCTTTATTAGATAGGACAGTATTTAGACAGGAAGCGAAGTTGGAGAGAGAGAGGGGGGTAGGGTAGGGAAATGTCCTCGAGCCGGGATTCGAACTCAGGAGGCCCTGACGTGCTATTGCACCATATGTCGGCGCGCTATCCACTAGGCTATTGCGCCGACAAAACACCTTATTTTTAATGAAGTTTCAAACTGTCAGTAAGAACTTTGTCTGTTGTTAACTTGATTTTACCACATGTTCATTTACAAACAAGGGGCAGGTCAATGGAGAATTTTCTGAAAGATTAAAAGTAAAATACATCGCTGTGCTACAATGTGTGTGACTGTTTTTTTACAACAGTACATGGTCACTATTGCTTTGTCTGTCATTGCAGGTTGTTTAATATGTACAGTATTTATGCATTTTTATCCCAAATCACAGACACGTTCATCTCTGAAAGATGTAGACTGTCAAACATACATGTCAGTGTTTACGTTGGTGGATACCCAGCCATTTTTCTGAAGTGTGGGGCCTAAAATGATTGATAAAAATTAAATACACAAAACATTTTGGCATGCTGTACCAGTGAGTGTTTACTTCCACCTCTACAATGCCTATTCAGACTGTTTGTTCTGATGTGGTGAAAACCAGACAACAAAAATCATATTGCTTCTAAGTTGCTTCGTTTTGGAGTAAAAATATTGATAATGTTTAAGATGGACACCAGAGAACAGTAGAGCCCATGACCCCTTGTATGTGCAGTTCAGGTGGAGCCATTGTTGGGGATTGGTTTGATTCTGCATTGGTGCTATATGATGTCTGATTCTACATGATTTCTGTTGCCATTTCTGTTCGACAAAAATGCTTGCAAAATAGTTTCTTGAGCAAGCATTTGGCCTGTTTCCTGCCCCTTGTGCCTGGAGTGAATACAGTGCATGCAGAAAGTATTCATAGCGCTTCACTTTTTCCACATTTTATGTTACAGCCTTATTCCAAAATGAATTAAATGCATTTATTTCCTCAAAATTCTACACACAATACCCCATAATGACAATGTGAATTTTTTTTTTAAATTGTTGCAAGTTTATTAAACATAAAAAACCTGAAAAATCACATGTACATAAGTATTCACAGCCTTTGCTCAATACTTTGTTGATGCACCTTTGGCAGCAATTACAGCCTTAAGTATTTTTGAATATAATGCTACAAGCTTGGCACACCTGTCTTTGGGAATTTTTGCCCATTCCTCTTTGCAGTACTTCTCAAGTAGGATAGATGGGATGCGACGGTGTACAGCCTTTTCAGAGCTCTCCAGCGATGTTCAATAGGATTTAGGTCTGGGCTGTGGTTGGGCCACTCAAGGACATTCACCGAGTTGTTGTGAAGCCACTCCATTGATATTTTGGCGTGTGCTTTGGGTCATTGTCCTGCTGGAAGATGAACCGTCGCCCCAGTCTGAGCTGAAGAGCACTCTGAAGCAGGTTTTCGATCAGGATGTCTCTACATTGCTGCATTCATCTTTCCCTCTATCCTGACCAGTCTTCCAGTTCCTGATGCTGAAAAACATCCCCACAGCATGATGCTGCCAGCACCATGCTTCACTGTAGGGATAGTATTAGCCTGGTGATGAGCGGTGCCTGGTTTTCTCCAAATGTAACACCTGGCATTCACTCCTAAGAGTTCTTTCCAAGAATTGTGTTTCTTATGGTCTGAGAGTCCTTCAAATGCCTTTTGGCAAATTTCAGGTGGGGAGTGGCTTCCGTCGGGCCACTCTACCATACAGACCTGATTGGTGGATTGCTGCACAGGTGGTTGTCTTTCTGTAAGGTTCTTCTTTCTCCACAGAAGAACTCTGGAGCTCAGACAGAGTGACCATCAGGTTATTGATCACTTCCCTGACTAAGGGTCTTCTTCCCTGATCACTCAGCCTAGAGCCTAGAGCCTGTCAACCCTGAGACCTTATATAGACAGGTGTACGCCTTTTCAACTCATGTCCAATCAACTGAATTTACCCCATTTGAACTCCAATTAAGCTGCTGAAACATCTCAAGAATGATCAGTGGAAACAGAATGTACATGAGCTCAATTTAGAGCTTCACAGCAAAGGCTGTGAATACTTATGTACATGTGATTTTACAGGTTTTTTATTTTTAATAAATTTGCAACAATAAAAAAAAAAAAAAAAGTTATATATACAGCAGGAATGTGATAACAGAAACTGTTTGTGATTTTAAAACCATGGCTTTTCCAAACCACAATGAACCTTGAAACTGTTTATCGTCCCATGTCTAATCTGAACACAATCTTTAGGTTTCATTACTATAGTGCAAATATTTTATATATAGTTATATATAGTTGAAGTCAGAATTATTAGCCCCCTGAATTATTAGACCCCGTTTATTTTTTCCCCAATTTCTGTTTAACAGAGAGAAGATTTTCTTCAACACATTTCTAAACATAATAGTTTTAATAACTCATTTTTAATAGCTGATTTATTTAATCTTTGCCATGATGACAGTACATAATTTTTTACTAGATATTTTTCAAGATACTAGTATTCAGCTTAAAGTGACATTTAAAGGCTTAACTAGGTTAATTAGGCAAGTTATTGTTTAACCATGGTTTGTTCTGTAGACTATCAGAAAAAAAAATACTTAAAGGGGCTAATAATTTTGACCTTAAAATAATTAAAAAAAAAAAAAACTGCTTTTATTCTAGCCGAAATACAAATAAGACTTTTTTTTCCAGAAGAAAAAATATTATCAGACATACTTTGAAAATGTTTTTGCTCTGTTAAACATCATTTGGGAATTATTTAAAAAAGAAAAAAAAATCAAAGGGGGCTAATAATTTTGACTTCAACTGTATATTTTCAAGGATAAACATTTTTATCCATGGTTTTTAAAAAACTTATTTTCATTTTTTTATTTAGTTGTTTTTGTTGGCATTGATGACTGAACTTGATCACAAGAAAAGCATATAATTAATTATGAATGCCATCCTATAACCTTTATGAATACAAGAAAATGTATGGTATTTATGATATAATTTATGATTTAATTTAAATGTAAATTTAATTAAATGAATAAAAATCAATCAATCAATCAATAAATAAATGCAAATACAATAGCATTTCTCAATACTGGGTTGCAGCTGGAAGGGCATCTGTTGCAACATATGCTTGAATAATTGGCAGTTCATTCCGCTGTGGTGACCACTGATAAATAAGGGACGAAGCCAAAAAAAAATTAATGTATGAAATAAATTAAATTAAACATCAGTTTGAAGTTTGGGTGAAATCTCTTTAGCCACGCCCCTTTATACATTAGTTTAACCATTTAAAATCAAACCCCGCCCCCTACTCAATGTTCCACTTCAAATGGAAATATGTCAACATGCTGAAATAGACTGCAGCATCTCACAACAAAAGCAAAATATTAGCTGGGGTGCAAAAAAAACATAAAAAGAAAGGTGACTTTGAGCAAAATGGAAGTACACATGTGAAGGTGACAAGCTCCTCTGTGTTAACGGAGATGTCTTACACACTCCACAGCAGAGCGCACAACCTGACAAGCACTCCGCGTCTCTCATATACACTTCCCAATCCCAGAGAAAAGAGAAGCAGACAGATAAAGCGAGTCAAAGAGAAAAAGAGAGAAGGGAGATAAAGAGGAGGAGAAGCGTCGCTTTCTTATCTCAACAGAACAGCGGTCATTGAATAAAGAGCATGAGAGGAAGAGCAGCGCAGGGAGTCACAATAGTCTGTCCGGGGCGACACTTACGCTTGGCGTCTCGTCGTCCCGTATCGCCTCCGCTCTCTGTGTGAGAAGGTGAATCTGGGTCTGGGTCACTCCCGCACGCTAAATGAAATCAATTTACACAAAAGCAGCCCTCACTCCAGGCTCTCGGTATGAGTCGTGTCAGCCCCACCATGCCTACAATGGTTAAACATACTTTATTAATCGCTGCTTCCTGATAAAAAAAGCCATCTGGAATTAAGTGGAAATCTCCCCCTATCTTCACACAACTGGTTTTACATTATGAGAGGCTTTCTGAAGTACTGACTGAAGTTGCAAACTATTGCTTTTGTCTTCTATCTTTCCTTATATTATATTTTCCTTATATTATATTATATTATATTATATTATATTATATTATATTATATTATATTATATTATATTATATTATATTATATTATATTATATTATAAATATCATATTGTATCATATTATATTGACTATTTATTTATTTATTTATTTATTTATGAAAGGGGTTATGTGAATGCGAATGAATGTGAATCAATCAAACAAACAAACAAACAAACAAACCCGTTGGATATTTTTAATGCATCATTTAATGTTTAGTTTAGTTTAGGTAGATTTGATTTTTAGTTTTAAAGTCATATATATAATGTATTTATGTTTATACGATGCAGATTGTTTCAAAGCAGACTGTAATAAATGTACCTATGACTTGATGTGAGACAAATTCAAGCTGTAAAGCAGAGCTACAAAGATCTTGATTGGTTGGTTAATTATTCTTTCAGTTCAGTTCAATAACTAAGTATCATTATTATGAAGCAAGTTAAATTAAGCTACAGTAGTTATCTGTTAATAGTTAATAGTAGCATTCCAATTAGTTTAAATGCGCTTAAATGTCTGTAAAGCCATTGTAAAGTCAGTTAACACTTATTTTATTTTATTTGTGTTGAGTTTGTGGTTGTTTTTTTTCGTTGTTGTTTTTTTGTGTGTGTGACCTTCATTTTATTTGTTTATTTATTTATTTATTTATTTATTTATTTATTTATTTATTTATTATTTTACATTTACAAATACTCATCGATTCACCATACACTTGATAAACAATAAATAAACTAACTATTGCTTTTGTTTTCTATCTTCCCTTATTTATCTGTTTTTATATTATATTATATTATATTATATTATATTATATTATATTATATTATATTATATTATATTATCTTGACATGTATTTATTCATTAATTAATTAATTTATTATTATTCTTATTTTACATTTACAAATGCTCATCGATTCACCATACACTTGATAAAAAATAAATAGGTAAAACATGTCAACCAGTATCTGACATGTTGTTTCAAATAGTGTACTTATCATTGCTAAAAAAATGCATTCCAGCAAAATCTTGTTCAATTATTGTGTTTATAAGTGAGCTATTCTGTCCAGAAAACCTCATTGTTGGCGATACCAGTGCTAAAAGCTATTTTACTCCATATTTAAAACGCCTCTCGGGCAGTATGCTTGATCAATTTGTTTAAATGGGAAAGCATCAAACTATACAGAAAGTTCTGTCAAGCTTACGATTAAATTTCATATTTGGAATCACCAATAAAATTAAACAACAAATGTCACTTATTTCTAAAGTTTGAACCACACAAAATCAGATTTTTTTTTTTTTTAGGTTGACCAATCTAATGCGCATGTAAACTTGAATCGAAAGAGATCACAACATCAATTTCCTTTATGGCTGTTTATGTTTACACAACATCACATCATCCTCTTAATAATGCCTTGTTTGATTGCTCTTGTCTTCTAAAGTAATTTGCAACTTCGCCTTAATAACAAGTCATGTTATATGCATTTGACGGGACCTTGCTTTAGTTTCATACAAAATACAAAACCAGAGAACATTTGTTTTCAAGTGTAATTGGTTCAATTAAAATAAGAGATTTTAGGCTTTATGTGGATATATTTCTCATGTCTGTGATACAAGAATTCGTTGAGATTTCAGTGCATTTGCTGACCCTAGAGGGTTCATAACAATTGCAGAAACTGTCATAAAAACACAGCTCTGGTCCAAGCCCCTCCCTCGTTATTCTATATCAATCAATGATTGGCTCCTGTACTAGTAGGAGATTCTTCATTCACCATATTGACCGTTGCACTTTTCTCCATTCAAAACTATACGAGTGACATGTTTTGTGTATATACAGTACTATAGTCATTGTAAAAGCTCTGCAATTGACTGACATCCTGCTGACAGATGAGGTCATTAAAATTAAACATTTAATAGACTATCTAGTCATGCAAGACTTTAGATTGAATGAATCCTTTTACATCACATGGCACGTTGTCATAACTGTACGAAATAGCTCTTTGAGCATAATTCTGAACATCGTATAAACAATTGTTTCATGCATCATTGAACAGAAGGAGAGGCTTTTAGGAGTGTGCGTAAATGTTCCTTTTGTTTTTTTGCTGTCAAAAACATCTTAAGTCCTTCACATAAAAATCTGTCTTCAGGATTTCATAAACAACCTACTATGAAGTCAAGGAAGGTCTTGTTTTTTTTAAAAGCTTGACACACATCCACAATAAAAAAAAAAAAAAACAATTAATTCATAAGTTCATACATATAACCCCTTTAAAACATAAAACCAGATGATGTCCATGTGTTTAAGCAGCAAATACTGGATATTAGGAATAAAAACTTGCACACATATTGTACAAAGTGGATATGAGTCCACAAAAAGTGCAAAGTGCAAGAAAGTGCGAAACATTTTTGACTGCAAAATGAGTAGTTTCCAATTTTTGAGGTGCTTTGTGCTCTACATAGCGAGTGTGGATTTTTATTCCTGCTGTTTTCATTCATCCTTTTAGATCTACACATCCAACTGTTATTTTAGACATCTGGCGCAATGCCTTTTCTTTGACTAAGCACCAAATATAGACATATAATAATAATAATAATAATAAAAAACATGAACAGAGTGTACTGTACCAGAGATTTTAAGTACAAATACCAGCAGCAGACTCTAGTGTTTTCATTTCTGTGTTCTGCAGATTCAGCCTGAGCTCTAATGTTTTTTTTTTCCTGACTATGAAAGTGTGTTTAGTGAGGTAAGTATTATCCATCGATCTTGTATGTAATGGAAGCAAGTAAGTGGGTCAGAACCTGGCGAAGTGGCATTACCTTGTTTTCTCTTTGCTGTTTTCTTGTTCTTTCTCTCCGGCTCGCTTTCACAAATGTAGTGTATACTGTCTTTTTGCTTGGTGATACACTCGGTAGTGTTCTCTCTGTGGCTTTAAGATCAACAATGGAGCGGCAGTAAAACCATGGTTACCTCTATTATGAGTTGTATTTTAAGTATGCAGTATTTCAAGATTCAATCAACGTGCAAACGATTTGCAATTGAATGTGATTTTTTTTCATAACGTGCATGTTTTTGTTTAGTGTCTCATTTGAAATATTGCTATATTTATTGATTGTATTATGAGTTTATTGTATTAAAATCAGCCTCTTTAAAATTGTATGTAACACAACATACTACATAACTGAAACAACAAATGCTTATATTATATTATATTATATTATATTATATTATATTATATTATATTATATTATATTATATTATATTATATTATATTATATTATATTCATTCATTCATTCATTCTTTTTCTTTTCGGCTTAGTCAAATAAGTAAATTTAGTCGAATTAATAAAGGGTTAATAAAGGGTTATTAGTCCCTTTATTAATCCGGGGTCGCCACAGCGGAATGAACCGCCAACTTATCCAGCACGATTTTACGCAGGGGATGCCCTTCCAGCCGCAACCCATCTCTGGGAACATCCACACACTCATTCACACACATACACTACGGACAATTTAGCTTACCCAATTCACCTGTACCGCATGTCTTTGGACTGTGGGGGAAACCGGAGCACACTCTCCACGCGAATGCAGGGAGAACATGCAAACTCCACACAGAAACGCCAACTGACCCAGCCCTGCAGAGGTTCGAACCTGCGACCCAGCTACATTCTTGCTGTGAGGCGACAGCACTACCTACTGTGCCGCTGCGTCGCCTTTATATTATATTATATTATATTATATTATATTATATTATATTATATTATATTATATTATATTATATTATATTATATTATGTTATTTTATTTTATATTATATTATATTATATTATGTAGTATTATATTATATTATATTATATTATGTTGTATTATATTATATTATATTATATTATATTATATTATATTATATTATATTATATTATATTATGTTATTTTATTTTATATTATATTATATTATATTATGTAGTATTATATTATATTATATTATATTATATTATATTATATTATATTATATTATATTATGTTATTTTATTTTATATTATATTATATTATATTATGTTGTATTATATTATATTATATTATATTATGTTGTATTATATTATATTATATTATATTATATTATATTATATTATATTATATTATATTATGTTGTGTTATATTATATTATATTATATTATATTATATTATATTATATTATATTATATTATATTATATTATGTTATTTTATTTTATATTATATTATATTATGTTGTATTATATTATATTATATTATATTATATTATGTTGTATTATATTATATTATATTATATTATATTATATTATATTATATTATATTATGTTGTGTTATATTACATTACATTACATTGCATTGCATTGTACTGTACTGTACTGTACTGTATTGTATTGTATTGTACTGTATTAAATTGTATTGTATTATGAAATTAAATATCCTTACCCAATTCACCTGTACCGCATGTCTTTGGACTGTGGGGGAAACCGGAGCACACTCTCCACGCGAATGCAGGGAGAACATGCAAACTCCACACAGAAACGCCAACTGACCCAGCCCTGCAGAGGTTCGAACCTGCGACCCAGCTACATTCTTGCTGTGAGGCGACAGCACTACCTACTGTGCCGCTGCGTCGCCTTTATATTATATTATATTATATTATATTATATTATATTATATTATATTATATTATATTATATTATATTATATTATTTTATTTTATATTATATTATATTATATTGTGTTGTATTATATTATATTATATTATATTATATTATGTTGTATTATATTATATTATATTATATTATGTTGTATTATATTATATTATATTATATTATATTATATTATATTATGTTGTGTTATATTATATTATATTATATTATATTATGTTATTTTATTTTATATTATATTATGTTGTATTATATTATATTATATTATATTATGTTGTATTATATTATATTATATTATATTATATTATATTATATTATGTTGTGTTATATTATATTATATTATATTATATTATATTATATTATATTATATTATATTATATTATATTATATTATGTTATTTTATTTTATATTATATTATATTATGTTGTATTATATTATATTATGTTGTATTATATTATATTATATTATATTATATTATATTATATTATTATATTATATTATATTATATTATATTATATTATATTATATTATATTATATTATATTATATTATGTTGTGTTATATTACATTACATTACATTGCATTGCATTGTACTGTACTGTACTGTATTGTATTGTATTGTACTGTATTAAATTGTATTGTATTATGAAATTAAATATCAGAAAGAATTTTGACAGATTAAAAATTTCAGGTTAAAAATGTTATTTAACTATTTATTTATTTATTTTATTTATTTATTTTTTATTTATTTGTCTTTCAATAAAAAAAAAAATAAACAAACATAGAGTACTAGACAGTCAAAATCGCTTTAAAAAAAGAGAAAACATTTAGCAAGTTCTTTACCAGAACAAGATTAAAATATCAGAAAATAAGTGGGGCCTATCTATAAAACTGTCATGCGATGACGCTGACAATGGAGTTGGGTATCCACGTGCAGGTTTTGTTAACAAAAATAGTCAAGCAGGCAACGGTCAAACACAGGAGCAAACAGTATCATACAGGGCAGTCCAAAAGAGTAGTCGGGTCACAGGCAAATAGATTGGTCCGGGCAGCTAACAGCAGAAACAAAAAAACATGGTACACAAAAAACAAGACAAAGTAAACGATTTGTAATGGGTTTCCTCCAGGTGCTCCCGTTTCCCCCACAGTCCAAAGACATGTGGTGCAGATGAATTTAATAAATCTAAATTGGCCATAGTGTATGAGTGTGTATGGGTGTCTCCTAGTACTGGGTTGCAGCTGGAAGGGCATCTACTGTGTAAAACATATGCTTGATAAATTAGCGGTTCCTTCCGCTGTAGATAAACAGACGAAGCAATAGGAAAATGAACTAATGAATCCGAAAGACGG